>PYAF01002594.1:105227-135568 GCA_007407185.1 Glycine tomentella
CTTAAACTACATTCCTATTATTTAAGTGTAACTCATCCACATACTCACCTCATTTGTTTGGAACGCTGCCGAACAATCAATAAAACAGTCTTTGTCGTCAAAGTGATCAGGGTCTGGTCCAATGTCTTCATTCATGTAAATATCTTCAGCCATGATACTCTCGTACATCCACTCATCGTCGTCCATTCTAACAAAACAACAAACAACTTTACATACCATGTAAAAATGCACACAAAAATCATATTCATTAAACCCTGCAACTTAGAAAAGCCTGTGCAAGGGTAAACTGACTTAATGACATTGACAACATTGCTGGCCAAAAAACTGCAAACAGTACATGCCCGACACACCATGTGAAATGGTCAAATGAAACATGCTTGACACACCATGTGCAACGGTCAAATGTGACAAATTAATGTCAGTCGAAATTGACTACACCATGCACTATATTGATAAAAGCCAAATTTCAATAATGACATGCTACATGGTGTATCTGATAAAATACAAATTTCAATAATTAAATGCTATCAGATACATAACTACCCAACTATAAATAACACGGACACCCTACATGCTTTGTCATTCCCCCACATAACATACATCTGCAAAATAAAATCAATCAGCACTATGGCATTCTTAGGAGAAACCAGCACTCAGACCATTGCTAACTCCAAATTAGCATTCATTTTTCCAAATGGATCAGTCAAACACGACGAAACTGGTGTTTCTTTTCAATGTCCTACTCCAGTGCAAATGCGAATTCCTGATAAGTGTTCTTTTCAGGCACTCAAGAGTAGGATTCACAAAACACTTCTACTAACCCATGACCAATTTGTTGATGAAGTGTACTATCGACAACCATCTATACATGCAGGTCAGGATTTTTTTTTTCATTCTATGCAACTGACAAATGATGATGATGTTTGCACAATGTTAATGTCCAGTGAGAAAATTTCAACTATTGGTCCTATAGAAATACGTTGTACAATCAACAGAACAACCGACAGTATAATAAACTTACTTCAATCTACACTTGGCCGAACACATGATGCAATGTTATATTACAACGGACAGAGCACGACAAAGCGGCTATGGTTTGGGTTATTCTTTCACTGGAACAAATCCAAAAAGGTTTCAAATACCCTCAGGATGCAACATTCAAACACTCAAGGATGTCATCAAGCAAGTTGCACCTGTTGGGGTTCCCCCTTATGGAATTCCAACTCACAGGTGGTAAGAAAATTATTTTTTCGACAACCATCACACTACACTTATTCAGACAACACAATCCAATATCACATAAAAGAGTTGATAATCGACGAAAATGTGTTAAAGGTCTTAGCCGAATCCAACTACTGGAAATGTTTTGGTCCAATAGAAATCCTTGCTATTTTTAACAAGCCAGTTACCCAAGAAGCCCAATCAACCGATCGACAAGGGTATACAATGGATGCAAATGTTTCGCATAATGCTCACTAGAATGATACAAATGAAAGAAAAAAAAATCCACTGCACAACATCTTTCAAACAATGATCACTTTGCTTATTTTCGCATTTGAAATGTTATTGTTACAACTTTATGCTATGTTAGTTTATTAACTACTGTTATGTGATGTTTGTCTATTGGTTAGCATTTTATCATGTTTATCTCTTTCTCTATCGTATGAATTCCATATGCTTTTAATTTTAACAACTACATCCTTTTAAATACAGTATTCCATTATTTATGTGCAATTTTACAGTCAATAAAATTAATTTCCACTCTTAAAAGCTTTTTTTTTAAAATTTTTTAACCACATGGATCATACAATCCGTATAGCATTTACGGATTGGTTAATCCGTGTAGCCTACATGGATTAACCAATCCGTAAATGCTATACGGATTGAACATTGCCTTACGGATTACCACATACGCCAACGGATTCCCCCATCCGTACGGGAACTTCGAACTCACCTGAAACCGCGCTTTCTCTCCGGCGACACCAAACCAAAAATGGACTCAGCTGCAGCTCTTCCACCTCCAAAATAGCTCCAAATGCGCAACAACAACCTCAACAATGCCGATTCCAAGGAATGCCAAGCTCAAACAATGGATGGAAGCACAGCAGCTCAGCTCACAGCTCTCTCTCATGCCTTTACTTTACTTTAGTTGTTTATATATTTTTATTATTCATGAAGGTCATTTTGGGTATTATGCAAAATTAAAATGGTGTATGAGAAATGCTGATGGTGTATGAAGCATGCTCCTAGTTATTTTAGGCAATGATAATCAGTATGCTATAGGCTGTTACTTCCTGCACTTCATAATCCTGCACCCCCTTAATTTTTATAATAAACTAAAGATCCCACATTACCCTTCTTTATTCCCTATTGCCCATTGGAAAGTGGACATATATCATCCTGAACCAAATCTACAGTACAGAGGAAACTTGGCTTGTGCCTTCTCAAACACTTGTTCTGCAATAACAGCACTGCTACGGTCAGAATGTCCTAGTCTCAAGCTTGGTGTGCTGTTTTGTCATAATTTCGGATTAGCTAGCTTCCAAATCATTATCCGTAAATTATGAGATGAATTTTATGAGGTCATGGTGATTTTTCTCGCAGTCGTTCTAATTCTCATGAATGAAGGAGGAACGAAGATTTAGAAATATTAATAGCTAATGAGGAGATTTGTTTCTCATTTGTAGGAGACATAGAGATAGTGGTTGAGATTGAAGAAGATACGATTCTCGAGAACATACCGAAGGTTATAAACAGTCAAAAAAGTTTAAAGTATTTCAGCCACTATCTCAAAGTTTAAAGTATTTCAGTGCTAAAACAAATCAATGAGATTGTGTGATGACTAACATTCAACTTAAGTATTTCAGTGCTAATATTCTTAAGAAGTAGATATGCGCATATATTCTGAAGTGCTTAGAAAGGTTATCTCAAAACTAATGTCAACAGTAAAAGCCTTAGAAGATCCCTTGAAGCCCATTTGCATGATTAAGGGTTGTTCCCTTTGACTACTTAAACTTGGCAAAGTTCAAGACAAAGGCCTTATATAGAAGATATATCAAAGTCTACAAAGAGAGCAACCAACATCAAAATGAAACTGCATAAGAGTCTACATCAGAATAATGCAAATCTTGACTTTGAGAATTGAACTTCAGAATGGTTCAAGCTTGCACCTCAAGGACAACATCTTGTCTTCCATATGCAATCAGTAAACAATGTTTACTCATTAGAAGACAAAAGTTGAACACATCATATCTTCCATATGCATCCACGCATACTGAAGGCTCATCAATAGATTGGTGCTAAAGCATTTCCAGATGTAATCATGTTAAAAACTGAAATTGTCCATGAGAAGACTAATGTTCATTATCAGAATGGAAGGCTGAAGCCATTAGTCAGTCTAACCTTGGATAGAACACTAACACACCAACAAATGTTCCTTCAATTTCTATTTATGGAGCAGTCTACTTCAAAACAATTTGTGATGTGAAGATGTGTTAAGTATGATGAAACTAGGTTACTTCAGAAAGCCATATCAGTTGTACTTCATTAAAAGATCCACTACAGAATGAATCCTTTCTCAACTAACATCAGAATCAACATTTTGATGTATCTTCAAAATGTTCATCAGAAAGGTTCCTCAAATGGGAACCTTAGAACAACTTTGTTAGCTATCATGACTTGATAGCTGTCACCTTTTGTTTGCTTCTTCCAGAAGTATGTCAGTTGAGTTAACTCCACTTTAATGGTTATCTTTGAAGCTTTAAGAGGTTAACAAGGAGCATCTTGAAGAGAAGTTGAAGCTATCCAAGAGAGAAAACTCGAGCTAAGTTCTTTGTGTCAGAAATCTATTATTGTTGGTCCTCTACCCTCTCAATAGAGAGTGACCTACTTTTGCAAATGCTTGTAAACTGATATAGATCATAGATAGAAGTGAGATCTTGTAATTTTCTGAGTGGAAATTCCTTTTGTGAGGAAAAATTTGTCTTTGTGCAGTCTAAGCACAAAAATCCTCTTGTTGTAAAAGTCCAACAAGTGGTTGGCAAAGGTTGTAACTAGTGGGTTGCTAGTCTAGCAGTGGCTAGGTGAGAAGTGTAGTGGGGTTTTTGGCAAGTTGTTGGAATCTAGTGGTTAGCTAGTCCAACAGTAATTGGTTGTGTTAGTGAAATCTCATCTTGAAGAGTAAGACTAGACGTAATCCAAGGATGGGTGAACTATTATAAAAATCACCATGCATCATCTTCTTCATATCTCTGCACTGTTTATTGACCTGTTTACAGATTTTTGGAAATCACAAAGGCTGGAAACCTTTTTATAAAGATGTTTAAAACTGAACCTTTTCATCAAAGTCTTTATAACTTGACAACTCTTTGAACAGAGCTCTGAACTATGAAAAACCTTTTTTTTTTCCAGAAACTGCTTGCATTTTTGTTCTGATATGAAAACAATTCTTCATTCTAAACTGTCTCTTTTTGAACTTATACCTAAATATATTATGTTTTAAAAAAGGATTAAAAGTTTGTGAAAACACAATTCAACCCCCTCTTCTTGTGGTATTTTTTTTTTCACTTCACCTATGTTCATTCTTTTGCTTCAACTAAAAAGGAAGACTTCCCTCTCTTATATTTTAGCTAATCTTCTTTTGAATCAACTTTCTAATCCTTTTCTACATAGTATGATTTTGCAAAAGAATAACTTTTAGGTACCCATTCCATATTAGGTCCTTTAACAGGTTCCTTCTTAGGAACATTTTTCCTAGACTAACATTCAATTACTTTGGCCCTCCTTGTTGCAATATGAAGCCTTTCTTTTAGGAGGTTTAAACATGTGGGGGGTGTTAGAATGCTCTAAACTAGCTATATCAAAATCAATGTTATTTCTTAGATGCTATTTTTCTTTTGGAGTCTTTTGTACCTCATATGCTTTAATTTAAGAGTCATATATTCTTATGATCTTGTTCATATGGGCATTCACCTTTTCATGGTCCTTCTTAGCTTTTGAATATCAGTTCTTAAGTAAGTTGCATTTTTGACTAAGTGTGATAAATTCTGATAAATAGTTATTAAGTGCATACTCAAGATACATGTTTTTGTTGGATATAGGGGGAGCTGGAAGATGATCAAGTCAGAGATGAAGCTTGTGCCTTAGAAGAAATGAAGCTTGTGCCTTAGAAGAAAGATTTTAGCTTTTCACATGTCAAGACATTAGTAATTTGTTAAATGGTTAAAAGGCTAATCTTATGATCCTTGCATTAGATAAACATAATCATTAACATGCATACATGATTTTATTAAAGCATAAAGGTTTTCATGTTTCCATAACGAAATTGATTTCTCATGTAAAGGTTTTGGAAAAATAAAATGTGACTGCTTTAATTGATTACCAGCTTGTGTAATCTGTTACAAAGCCGTGATGAACACTTTAATCAATTACAAACATATAGTAATCGATTACACAACACAAAATACAAAACTATGCATGACTGCCTTAATCGATTACCACTCAATCGTCATCGATTACATAGGCTTGTTTCAAAACTAAGCATGACTAGTTTAATCGATTACATTGTTCGTAAAACTTTTCCAGATTGTGCTAAGAACACTTTAATCGATTATATGGTAGTTTAATCAATTACTTAAGTTAAATTAATCGATTACTTTGACAATTTAATCGATTTCATTCAGTTACAGAAGTTGGTTATAAATAGATTGTGAGTTTGTTTGAAAGATATAATACTTGACTATGAAGTTTCAAAATTTTCATAAGCCTTCTGAAATTGAGAAAGGATACTCTAAGTTCAAAAGTTCTTGTTCCATACCTTTAAATCTTCATGGTGTATTGAAAGATTTCTTGGGGTAAGATTACAAAGAAGCTTTTGGAGAGAAAGTTCTGAAACTTGTTTTTCATCTCAACTCTGATTGGTAAATCATATTTATTCATATTCATTGGATCATCAGGTTGTCTCTCTCCATTAATTCTTGTTGTAAATTCGTTTTTGAATTTTTTGTTATTTGTAACTATTACAAAGGATTCTTGAAACTTTTTCTAGAGTGGGTTTCTTTAGAGGGGGTTTCTCTAGAGGGAAAGAATAGAGAAGGGTTCTCTATGTTTTGATCACTAGGATTCTAATAGTGTTTTAGATTTCTGTTCTTTATCTAGGTTTGATAAATGGTGATTGTTGTAAAACTTATAAGAATTGAAATTTGTGAATAGTAGAACTCTAATCTAGTGTTGATTAGAAAAACTGGATGTAGCTTCTCTTGAGAAGTGAATCAATATAAATTCTTGAATTACAACAAATTGATAATCATAAAACATGTCCCTATGGAAGAATGATAAATTTTATAACTTGACGACTATATATTTGAAATTTTTGGCAAAACATGTAATTCTCACCACTAAACTACCACCAATTAACTGACTGGATAGATTCCAAACAATTGCATACCAATAATACCATACGTCACAACCACTATCACCCAAACTCTTACTCAAAGCACCCCCAACCCATTTCTTTATAAACCAAAGTTTTCAAGAGAGGAGAAACAACTTAATTTAAGGTTTAGGTATACTTAAATTATAAATAGGATGATCTCTTTATGTTATGGGGAATACCCCAACCTCACTACTTTGGACCCAATGGCAGAGCTTCTTGGGGACATAGAGGGCTCATGGCCCCCTAAACATTTTAAGGTATATATTATAGGTACTGAGTGAAGATATGAGAACTTTAGGCAAAGTTTAGCGGATCCTAAAAGTTCTGGAGTGTTTTGTATTTTTTTTTTGGGTGATAGTAATGAACTTGTGATTTTGATTTTCGTAAACAGGATTTGTTATTATTTCTGGTATAAAATGCCTAGTTTCTTTTAGCAATATATGCTGGTTGATTCAAGCTACAAAAGTAAAGCAACTACATTAATAATACTATTTAATTAACTATTTACTACACTCAATGTAAATCACCATTAAAATAAATCACACTCAATTAATTATAGAGTTTCTTTTTAATTAACAATAGGGGTGGAAATAAGGCATATAACTTGTCATGTGTTCATGGCCTGACCTAATTATTAAAAAGGTCACATTTGAACTTTTTTTAAAAAAATTTTAATTAAAAATGTCAGACGGTAGATTTTAAAAAAAGTTCACTAAACCTGAATAGTGAATCTGTCTAAACTATAACTTATAAGATCATATTTAGTAATTTATAACTTATAAGAAAAACATGTCTATTATGCTGATTTTTTACTTTTAATTATTTGTTCTGGTTTAATCAGGTCTTATATAATGACTTTCAGGCCAGACCATACTTTTATACAGATCAGGCTTATGTCATATTAAATTATTTTTAACATGTAACAAGCCAGCTTAGACTTAGTGATGATGCTGCATGCCAGCACCTGACCAATTGTTACCCCTAATTATCAAGGAAAAGAATTACCATGAAAATAAAATCACACTAAATTAACTATAAAAGTAATACTTTTCACACATTAACTATTTAATTAATATTAATTGTCCTTTCAAAATATAAAACTATTTGTTGCATTCTTCAAACTCACTTTTATTTTACTTTTCTATCTTTATTCTATACAAGAAAGTTTATATAATATAACTAACTTGAACCTACATATTTTTCTCGTGGATTTTTCATGCAAATTTTTTTTATGAATTTTAAATTTTCTATGATTCTGGAAAAAAATATGGTTGTCTTTAAATTCATTGAGAATTTGATTAAAAAAATGAATATTTTGTAATTATTGTACAAATTTTGTTTTGTATAAAGAAAAATCTTATTGTGACTTATAGATTCTTTCACAGAAATCACTCTCAAATAAATTTTTTAATTTTTTATTTAACCAAAAACAAGAATATATATATATATATATATATATATATATTAAAAAGTTCTAAAGAGTGTTGTTAATAAACTAGATAAAATATTTTAATATCATAAGAGTAATTAAAAATAATTAGTATTTAAATAATATCATTAAATACTTATAGTCACCTATAAAACATTATATTATCAAAATTATTACATTATATAGTCTGAATCAATTTGGCCCCTCCAAACTTTTCTTTCAAGCTGAACCAATGTTTGAACGGGATAAGAAATAAACCTGGTCATAATCATAGTAGACTAATTAATTAATAAAAAGGAGCATTTTAGACACGTAACTGAACGTGCTCGCAGGGAAATAGACTCCAATTGATTTTGCTGCTAAGGATGTTATTGAGAAATTCTATTCAAATAGGAAATTTTTGATGATAGAAGAAGAGAAATATTTGGTAAAATTGTTAAGTTTATTTTGAATAATAGAATTTACAATGAAGGATTTAAAACATTCTCAAGCCCACTGAATTTAAGATGCAAAGTTCCTTATAAAGGAGATAATAATTAACTGTCTAACCAAAAACGATTATTACAGAAAAATAGAAAACAATTATAGTTACAACACAATCTATGTTAATGAACCACCAGACTGAACTCTTCCTTTTACGTGACTAGACGCTCCACTAGATTACTGAATATTGGATGACCAATACACAGGACAAGAGTACTGGACCAGAAGACCAAGGCTGTCGTCCACCCTATCTTTATCGTCCATCGCCCAACAATCAACAATCTCCCCCTTGGTTCAATAACATTTCTGAATTACAAGTAACTCAATTCATTTCCAGCAATCTACGTTAAGTAGATCTAGACAATATATGAACTTGTTTCTTAGAACAAGCTTTGTGAACATATCAATTGGATTCTCTCGTATCAACTTTTTGGACTTTGACCATCTTCTCAAAACAGAGGAAGTGGTATTTGATGTCCATGTGCTTATTCTTCTCATGATGGACTTGATCTTTGGCCAAAAAGATTGCACTTAGACTGTTGCAGAAAATGATAGTCTTTTCCTGTGGAAACCTAAGAATGCTAATCAGACTTTTCAACTAGATCACTTCCTTTGTTGCTTCTGCTAGAGCCATGTACTATGTCTTTGTAGTGGATAAAGCCACTGTGGGATGAAGTGTTGTCTTACAACTGACAAGAGAGTTGTCAATTGTGAACGTGTACTAAGTCACAGATCTCCTTGCATCCAAATCTGTAGCAGAGTCAGAATTTGAGTAACCAACGAGAGCACATGACATGTCTCCATGGTCCTCGCTCTTAGAACTTATAGCATATAGGCTACCTACGGTTTCCCAGTAAGAACATTAAGTATAGTCTAGGATGCATGATAAGCATTGTTAAAGACTGAATTGCGTAAGTAAGAGAATCTTTATAAATAGCTCATCTTCCGCACCAATATTCAGTCTTCCCTTAAGGTACCTAAATATATGTTTCATAGCTTGCCAATGTTCCTTCACAGGATTACCCATATACCTACTCAGAACATTGACTACATGTGTTAGGTTTGGTCCGATGCATATCATAACATATATGAGACTATCACTAGTGCAAAAAAAGATATTTTAGAATAGCTTTTGGAACAATTATAAAAGAACCATTCTAAAAAAAAATAGTGACATTTTTGTAAATAAAAACATTATATTTAAAACGATTGTGGGGGGAACCATTCTTAAAAGTTTCTTTCAAAACAGTTGTAAAATAAATCGTTCTAAAAGTTACGTTTTTAGAAGTGTTATATTTTAGGGATCTACTTTATACACTATATAAGTTTCTTATACACCATATGTTATTTTTAAAATGCCAAAAGTGCCCCTCGGTTTATTTTTATTGTTGCTATTTGGTTGAACAGTTGTGCTCATTTGGCTTTTGATTTGGTGCACGTTGGCTGCGATTTTGTTATGCATTGGAGGTGTTGGTGTTGGAGGAGGTAGTTATGGGTTGTGGTAGCTAGCCTGAGCAGTGGGAGTCGCCGAAGAGGCCATTTTTAGCGGTGGGTGCGAGGTAAGTCAGTGTCTGGTGTCGTACGAATTACATAATCCGCAAGTTTTATATGAGATACGGATTAGTCAATCCGTATGTTACATACGGATTAGTCAATCCGTATGTTACATACGGATCCGTCAATCCGTATAAATCATACAGATTAGTTAATCCGTAAGCTCCCTACGGATTAAGTGATCCATGAGCATTAAACGGATTAACTAATCCGTATGTGTCGTATGGTTTCGTGAATCTGTATGCTACATACGGATTAGGCAATCCGTATAGAGCTTACAGATTGGTTAATCCATAAGCTCTATATGGATTGCCTAATTCGTATGTAGCATACGGATTGGTGGATCCATATAACATGTTAATTTTAAATTTAGGGTACGGATTGGTGGATCCGTATAGCATCTTATTTATAAATTTAGGGTTTATTTAAATTGAGAAGAATGTTTTTAGAATTTATAGTAAAGTATTTAAGTTGAAGAATGTTTTTAGAATTTATAATAAAGTATTTAAGTTGTTTTAATGTGTATGAATGGTGTTATTGAATAAATTTATAAATAACTGTATTTTTTTTGTGAAGATGGAGAACGATGAGTGAATATATACAATATTATGTCAGAGGATATGAATTTAGAGGATGAAGGTGATGGTGTTGAAGATATTAATTGTTCAGTTGATTGTTCGGCAGCCTTCAATACATCAGAGGTATATATTTGTAGTTAAACTTGTTTAATGAATGTGTTGAAGTATCAAAATATTAATAAAAGTTGAATGTTATATTTGTGCAGGTGATTAATTCTCGTGATGATGTATTGAGATGGGCTTGTAGTGTAGCATATGATAATGGATTTGTTGCTGTCATATTGAGGAGTGGCATGGCAAATGGAAAGCTAGGAACAACATCATAAGTTATAATTGGTTGTCAAAGGAGTGGAAAATATAGACCATTCAAAAAAGGGTTTGTACCAACAACAGGGAGCAGTAGAAAATGTGAGTGTCCGTTTAAGTTGAGAGCAAAACCTGTACCGGGAGGGCAAGGTTGGATAGTGAAGCTATTATGTGGCACTCATAATCATAGTTTGGCAAGCTCATTATGTGGACACGCATATGCTGGTAGGCTAACTGAGGATGAGAAGATAATTGTTGCTGATATGACAAGGTCCATGGTGAAACCCAAGAATATTCTTTTAACTTTGAAGGAGCACAATGCTAATAATTACACAACTTTGAAGCAAATCTACAATGCAAGATATGCATATCGCACGCATATAAGAGGTGATAACATTGAAATGCCACAGTTAATGAAACTTCTTCAGCGTGACATGTATGTTCATTGGCATAGAATGAAAGAAGGTAATGTGGTACGTGACTTATTTTGGGCTCATCTAGATGCAGTGAAATTGAGCAATGCATACCATTTGGTCTTCTTGATTGACAGTACGTACAAAACAAACAGGTATAGATTGCCTTTACTTGACATTGTTGGTGTCACACCTACGGAGATGACATTTTCTGCCACATTTTCCTATGTAGAGGCGGAACGTACAAACAATCTTGTATGGGCACTTGAGCGCTTTAGAGGGATTTTCTTTAAAAGTGAATTTTTCCACATGTGATTGTTACTGATAGAGATGCAGCGTTGATGAATGCTATCAAAAATGTGTTTCCTCAATGTACCAATTTGTTGTGTCGCTTTCACATTGAGAAGAATGTCAAGGCAAAATGCAAAACTTATATTCGGCAGAACAATGCTTAGGATTATGTGATGGATGCATGGGGAACTGTTGTTGATTGTCGTACTGAGAATTCATATGATGATTGTGTGAAGAAGTTTGAAATTGCTTGTGCACCATGGCCAACGTTTATTGATTATGTTAAGGAAACATGGTTGGATCCGCATAAGGAAAAATTTGTAACCGCATGGACAAATAAGGTTATGCATCTTGGTAATACCACAACTAACAGGTATGACATGGTTTAAATTTGGTGACATTGTCAAATGGTTAATAACATTTTAGTTGTTTTATGTGCAATTAATGTGTTACCATTAAATGCAGGGTTGAGTCTGCACATTAGACTTTGAACAGGCTTCTACAAAATAGCATTGGAGATTTATGTTTTGTCTAGGATGCCTTGAACAACATGATGACAATGCAACATATTGAAATAAAGGCATCTTTGGAAGTAAGCACCCACGTGATCAGACATGTGTTTAAAGTCACTTTGTACAAGAGACTTATCGGCATGGTGTCCAGGTATGCCTTAAATCATATTGCCGCTGAATATGAACGAGTTCATTATGCAGGCAAAAATCCATCTCGATGTGGGTGTGTTATGAGAAGTACCCATGGTCTCTCATGTGCATGTGAGCTAGCCAAGGTTGTTGTTAGCAGCATACCACTTTCTAGTGTTCATTTATTTTGGTGGAGATTAAATTTCTCAGACCAATGTGTACCTATGATCGACGAAATTCAAATAACCAAAGAGATGGAGGCAATCTCCAACTGTTTTGAGAAGCTTGACCTTTGTGGAAAAATGACCTTGAAGACTAAGCTGAAAGAACTTGCATTTCCAGACCAAACATCCATGCATTCTCCCCCTGAAAAGGTAAAAATAAAAGGGGCTCCAAAAAATAAACACAGAAGGCATGAAATATCAACCAAGCGGGATCCCTCTTATTTTGAATATGTTGATTATAATAACCCTGAGTCCCAGCGTGTACGACGCGAGTTTTGGGTGCGAAAAGAGTTGGATTCTGCATAATTCTTCTGCAGAATCCTTCTGCATAACTGTGGCGCTCATATCGCCGGGATGGCGCGATCAGTGCCATGGTTCTGAGGTGTGGCGCTCCTGGCGCCACAGCCTCTGGAGTGCAACGCTGATGGCGCGATTGTGGCGCTCGAAGCGCCATAGGTTCTGGCGGTTGACGCTCGGGGCGCCAGGTCAGTGCGAGCGGCGCGGGACAGCCCAGAAAACCTGTTCTTCTTTCCAGTTGGCGCGAGTGGCGCCATTGTGGCGCGGTCAGTGCCAGAGTATCTTTATATTGGCGCTCTTGGCGTAGGTTCTGGCGCTGGAGGCGCCATAGTCCCTGGATGTTGGCGCTCTTGGCACCAGAGGTTTTGGAGGTTGGCGCTCTGGGCGCGGGGTTGGCGCGGAAGGCGCCATGGTTACTTGCAGCTGGCGCGATCAGCGCCAGAGTGGCGCAATCAGCGCGGCAGCTCTGACAAGACCACTATAAAAAGGCTGGGTCGCGATTTTCAGAAGGAAAACTTGGTTTTCTTCTTCCTCTAGCACCCCACCTCCATTAGAGAAGCTCCAAGCTTCATTTCTTCACCATAGTTCACCAAATCTAGTCCTTTAAACACCTTTCGTGATGGAAAACACTTGTAGAGCTTGAATCCTTCCTCATTCTCCCTTCAAACCCACTCATTTTGAGAATCCCTTTCTCATGGGAAGTTCATAGAACTTGAGTTCGGCGAGGAACGACGGCGATTCGTGGTTACCTAAGCTAAGGGAAGTCGTCCTTGGGTTCCTTTCCATCTTTGAGGTAAGAAACTCGAGATTCACCGCTTGTTTTATGAGTTGGGGTTTTGAGTGAATAGTGACCCACTTGTGATAAAGCTAGTATTAGCCCTGGGTCCTTTGGAAACATGTGTTTAGAATGTTGTGAGGATGTAGAATTAGCTCTGAATTGTGAGTTTGGTGAACTTTGATTTCTTGGCTCTATATGATGCATGTATAGTGATATGCTGAGTTGCTTGGCTGTGTTTTGACATGCAAGAGCCTTGGTTTGTGACTTTGATGGCCTTGGGAGGCTATTGGAACAGTGTTTGTATGTGAAAGAATCGTTCAAGCCATGTGTTAGCCATTGAGCCTTGGGCTTAAGTAGAGCTTTGAGCTCTTGATGTTGTCTTGCATTGAGACTTGTGATGACTCAAGTGCCGTGACCAAAGCATCGGTTGCTTCCACTTGTGGCCTTCTTCGACCGCCTTGACACCTTAATCTCAGGGAACCCCCTCTCCTCTCTTCTTCTCTTCATGTATGTGGGCTGGGCATGAGGTAGACCACCGAGGGTCTATGATATGACTTTGAGTGTTGAGCCTTGATGAACCTTAGGTTAGACGACCTTGTGGTTTTGGAAAGGATTGTGATTCCTTTCATTGAAGTGGTTGAGAACCGTGTTATGCTTGTATGCCTTGTATGGCTGTGTGGATGTTTGATACATGTTTGTATGCCTTGTTTAGGGCGTGACACCGCGGGTGTCAATGGCGTAGGCCACAGAGCAAGGGAAGAACCGCAGAGCTCGGCTTTGCCAGGTAAGTTCTTGGTCCCTTGGGGGTGTTTCCCACTTGCTTGTGCTCCACCATACTCCGAGGGAGTAGTGGTTACATTCATGATACATGCATTATTGGTTGTTGCATACTCATGATGATATATGCTTATATCTGTGCTTGAGACATGTATGAAGCCTGTTATTAGATCTTCTGGCCAGTTAGATATATATGGACCTCCCTAGGAGTAGAGCGCACCTCCTAGTTTGGTTTGCTCATGGTTGATTGGATCCCGGGGTGATGATGATCCCCTAAGACCAAGAGATAGGTGTGTCTCGTCGCGGTTGATTGCCTATTCTCGGAGGTACCATATATGTGCGTCCATGCGTAAGGGGTAGCTCCTGATGGGATGGCACGGGTGTGAATTCTGGTTTCACACTGAGGTCGGCGTTGACTCAGTCCGCCGTACATAGAACTAGATAGCTTGCTTGTATTGTTATGAGGGCCGGGAGGCCAGTTTGTTGTGATACCCTGATGACTTGTGTCATGGTGAGTGAGCCAGGGTGGAGGAGATGCCTCCAAGGACCCTGAGCTTACTGAGATGTTTATCTCACCCCGTGTGGGGCTTATGTTATTTCAGGTGATGCTTCTGGTAGAGAGGAGCGGTCTCAGGGCGGGAGGCCCCAGTAGAGATGGTACCTGTTTGGCTGTGAGGCAGCAGTAGAGAGCTTGGAGCTCGTCTCAGCTTTTGGTGTTTTGTACCCCTGTAGAGGGAAGACATGTGTGTGCACATGTAGCCTTTGTTTTGTACATGATTATGTATGTATGTCCTCGTGTGAGGAAGGATCCTTGGGATCAAAAGCACTCGGATGCTTATTCTTTTGTATAGACACTTCGAGTGTCAGATGATGTTTTGTACATAACCAGTTCTGTTATGTAATTATGTTTCCTCCTATCTATATCTTTGAGATATTTATGTTATCTGCCTATGGTTATGGTTGTATGATCTGGATTAGCAGGGGCTTATCTTATGCTTGTGATGAGATGTTTGATATCCCATACATAATGTAATAGAGAAATATGGTTTTGTTTTATGATTCCGCAAAAGTTTTTAATTAATGGGATTAAGCGCTAATCTGATAATAATCATAATGTTAATACGCCGGGTGCACACGGGGTGTTACATTGATGAATTGCATTCAGTGCAAAACAGTTGCTCGACACAAGATATGCCTCATTCGGTGAATGATCAACCACAGAAGAGCAAGCACATCCCTATGCTTGATCAGTTTGTTCCTTTTATGCAGAAATTCATTGTTAACATCAGTGATGTTAAAGCAGATGGAAATTGTGGATATCATGCAATTGCTGGCCTCCTTGGTTATGGTGAAGATTGTTGGCCTGTTGTACGCAATCATTTGCTTAAGGAACTTTCAGAATGGTCTGATCAATATATAGCATTGTTTGGTGGTTTTTCTAGGTTTGAGCAGTTGAAGCGTTCCCTTCTGGTTGATGGATTATCAAATGTAAGACTTCCTTATTTTGTTAATTATTTAAAACACCAGTGGTTAACGCATTATTAAACAATGCTTGTTTAGGTAACAATGGATAAGTGGATGGATATTACCGACATGGGTTATGTCATTGCATCAAGGTATAATGTAATTGTGGTTTCACTTTCTCTCTAACAAAGTATGACATTTTCCCCGCTTAGAAGCGAACCACCGAGAGATCCATGTATGCATCGCATTATTTGTATTGGGCATGTGTTTGGTAACCACTTTGTGCAAGTATTACTTTTAGTTTGTATTTGTTGTGCGATTACGGCAAGTGCACCGATCGTTTACAAGTAATAAAGTTAGGTAAGTTGAGTATCGTCTCCACAGGGATTGGATTAATTCTACAGTAATGATGAATTGATTGTGATTGAAAGTAAAAACAATTTAAGTTGAGAGAAAGTTGTTTGGTTGAGTGATTGTATTAAAACAAAATTTAAAAGAAACAGTAAACAGTTGAAGAAATTACCAAGTGATTGATAATTGTGGTCAGGCGCAATTCCTTCTGAGTCTTACCTCTTTCACTTAACTGGATTATTACCTTAAAGTTCACATATGATAAATCTCTACTACGATCGTAAACCCTAGATAACTAGTGATTTCACCCTTTAATTCGATCAAGAACCCTAAACCTTTAGCGATTCTGTCAAACTAAGCATTAAGAGAACAAATCATATGGGTTCGTGTTATGATTGCTCGGAGAATAAGTCTTTTCGATATTAGTTAATCCCTAATTCCTTAGCGAATCAACCCTTTAAACTAAATTGACAACCTAATTCCTTAGTGAAATCTTATGAGTTTAAGCATGTAAAGAACATATTATAAACTCCGCACTCACACATCCCTATTCCTAGGTGAAGAACGAATGTTATTCTTAACAGGTCAGAAATTAGAACCCCAACGTTCCCATTGCGAATCCTAACCCTCAATACTTAATTGAAGTGATCAATTCCAAATAAGATGAAATATAAGAACAGAAAAGAATTAAAACAATCAAAACATATGCATTTAGTACCAGTCAAATTACAGAGGATAACTCATCAGTTCATGGCCTTCCCACAATACAAGAATTAGCCAACCATAGGCCTCAAGAGCATCAAAGCAGATGAATACTTCATAGTTGTGCATAATTCTGGCTTTGAATCTTGATTTCTAGGGTTTAGAAAGCTAAAAATATGTTTCTCAATGTATATCAGAGGTATTCTGGCTATCTATGGATGTCTTAGGATGTTCAGAGGCCTCATATATATAGAATCTTTTAATTACAGTAATTAAGCCCATAGCCCATGATAATTTCGAAACAAATCTTTTTAAATCAGGCAACAAATCTCCTTGGCGCGATCAGCGCGCGATCCCGCGCTAACAGCGCGGGTTGTTCGAAAGCTTTGGCGCTGGTGGCGTGACATTCCGCGCTGACAGCGCGAAATGTTCGAGTCTTCAACCTTGGTGCAGGGCTTCTCGCGCTAATAGCGCGAGATAGGCGCGACTCGCGTGGCTTGGTCGAATCAATTGGCCTGGCTTGTGTTCATGGCGCTGATGGCGCGGCTTCTGGCGCTAATGGCGCCATGCTTGCGGCTTGTCCACGCTAGTCGCGTGGATTCTGACGCTGATGGCGTGAGACCTTCGAGAACAAATCTTCATTTTTCCACTTGGCGCTGCTGGCGCGGGCTCCCACGCTATCCGCGCAGTACTTCAAATCTTGACTTCTTATTTTCTTTGCTCTTGTGCTCCTCTTTTTGGCCTGCAAATGCTTAAATGGTATTGAATAGGCTTAAAACAATTAAAATATCAAATTAACTAATTCTATTCTATTTTCCTACATATTTAATTAAATTCTATCCTAAAACTAGACTAAAAACAAGATGTGTTTGCAACACATCAGTATTTAACCAACTTTAGAGTTTAGCATTTAATATATTGAAATTGTGGTACTAATTTGGGTTTCCAAACAGGTTGAATTGTCTGATGACTGCCCTATCCCATCAACTGCATTGTTGTGGCCAATGCATTGTTGTACTGAAGCACATGATTGGCCAACTTATTACAAGCATCGACAATGGATGTATACTACATCAATGAGTACAACCAAAGCATATGTTGATTTAGGTTGACAATTACATTATGGTATTCTATGTAATGTTGATTGTACGAAATTGGAAATTGTAAGTGTACTTTTGTACAAACAATGACGAGTCCAATATATAAGGCATTTACAAAATCAGATCATATTCCAAAATTGAATTAGTTCGATGTCCAAAACATGATACACGAGTACTTGTAACACATTACAGTTAACAATTCACCACATCGTGACCTTTATTTCATTACAAAGAAAATAATAAAGTCAATCAGTCTCTGCCATGAATCCGCCTTCTGATAGTACCCCTCCTCCTACTGGATCGCACATACACATATCCATGCTGAGTGACACTCCGGGCTAACTCCAGCAGGTGCTGTGTAGTTGCGTAGACATCTGTGGTAGGGGTGACCATCCTCATGTCCAACATGTGTTGCAAGCCATCTCCTATTGTATGGCACATATCCTGAAACAATAACATAGTATACGAAAGTAATATAGCAGTCAGTGTTTGCAAATAAATTAATTGAAACTTGGAAAATGAAAGCTGTTATCATAAAGGAGTACCACAGCATGTGGAGCCATGTGATCAACATCTGAAGCTGACACATCTGCATCTGCCGCACATGGGGTGTGATCAACATGGCTAGAAGGGGGAGCAGGAACACTGTGACCTGGATCAGGGTCTGCAGGAGCTCTGTGGTCATGTAAAATAGTAGTCACCCTGAAAGGATGTCGTGGCGGCTCTCCAGGCTCTGGTGGACTCATGAATGGATGGGACATAAGATAGAACCATCCCATATACTCAGTAACACACTGACTAGGATATGTAACCAAATTGTCAATGGTAACAAGGTGGTCTGCATAGTGACTCCATACGTCATCGATATCTTCAGTGGACAGAGATGTAGCCTGGGTCAACCATGGGATTTTCTGAACACACCCATACTGGCGCATAACCCGCTCCGGTAAATGTCGTACCATGTGAGGCCCCCATTTGATGTATCCGGAGAATAAGGAAACCGTCTGGAAATCCCTGTGTGCACGGTGATCCCGGTAAGGTGTCCAGACAACATCATCAAGGGTTAACCTATCAAGCCGCCTACGGTACGTAGAAACTGGTAAAGCCTTCGTAGCTTTCCATCGGCAGGCACGCGGAAACCTCTCCTCGTACTCGGGATTTGCCATGACACTCCCAATAGTCGGGAAATGCTCATAGACCTAGCACTGCACCACAACATATATAATCAATTGACAAAAATCATAGTATTTAATGGCTACATAACTTAAAATAACCCAACTTATGATGTGCTATTATTAACTGTATCAATGAAATATATCTGGATAGGTGTTTCCCATGATGTTGGGATGCATAGTTCAAGTTATCATAAATATGTACTAAGGCAGCTGCTCCCCAAGCATACCCCGCCGGTTGGTCTAGATCGCGAAATGCTTCCAAGAATACCACACTGATGTGTGTGGCACTCTTGTTCGCAAATATAGTGCAACCTACCAAATGCAATAGGTATGCTCTCGCAGCTAACATCCATTGCCTAGCTTCACACTTGGACGCATATAAATCACGTAGCCAAGACAACCGAACATATGCCCCATGGCATTGTTCTGTCTTAGCTGTAGCATCTTCCACTAATACCTCAAACAACTCAACAAGGAGTGTTACTGCCTCCCCCACATCAACGACCTCGTAACTCTGGAAGTTTCCCATGATTGGGAGATGCAATAACGCTGCAATATCATCCAAAGTGATGCTCAGCTCTCCGATGGCAAGTGGAAGCTACTCGTCTCGGGGTGCCATTGCTCCACGAATGCAGAAAGTAATCCTCTGTCATTAGTCTCCACAGAAGAGGAAATCAACGGGCTTAACCCGGTAGCTGCAATTAACCCTTCAATCTCAGGAGCTGGCCTTCCAAACTTTGCTACCTTACGCCCGTGGGATGCCAATTACAATTCTGCCCATTCCTGAAAAACAAAATGTAAGTTACAACACATACATAGACAAATAACTATCAAGTTGTATTTACTTAAACACGTCATTACCTCTCCAGCCCATACTTTGAGAGCGACATGGTTTGCATAATCTGTCAAAATCGATGGATCTTCCGGCCCACTTGGGAAGCATTCAGACTCAGTCCCCATATCCTCATGCACTGGTATATGTTCTGGTTCTGGAACATCTTCATGAACAACAGGCACCTCAGGAACACCGTCAGCTGCCCGTTGTCTTCTGGCAGATGCGGTAGGCCTACGACATTCACCGTCCTGTTCTGCACCCTGACTCAATCCTCCTCTAGTTCTTGCCATAATCTGTACCATTTGTTAATCAACATTGTCATAAACTTTAAACAAACAACTAACAAACATATATACATGCCATTGAGTACATATCATGAATGTATCTACTTTCCTTCACTTCCTACAATCCTTAATCAAATAGAACCAAATACCATATAAAAAAAATAATGATCACCAATTGTAAACTTTGTTGCCCACAATATTGAAGTCATCATGCTTACTCAATGATTATCACACTTCCAACTTATTACATCTACTAATCACATGCTAATTATTAACTTTACTTTTATGTTCAATCATTCATATTTAACTTTATACTAACTTTAAATATCAAATATCATATAAACACATGGAAAATTGTCATTGATACACATAAAACACAAGCAACTATATATATGACATACAATGCTTCCTTATTTCCCATAATAAACCACTCCATATGCACTCATTCAAATTTCAACTTCCAAATATACATAAATTACTCAAATTTTGAAAAAATTAAAACAGGTGATTCTTTATGCCACGAAAAATTCATCTCAACTCCTCGAAGCACCTTCTGGTTTTGCTCACTACCCAGGTTCCTAACTTCCCTATTTTTCAAAAACCAATTTTTTTTGTATAATGTTTCAAAAACCACAATTAAAAAAGTGTTCCATATATCATTGTTTAGAAACCCTGAAAATGTAGTAGATCTCAATCTGAATAAGGAAATTTCTCCTGATACTAATTAAATACTCGGCCCTTTAATATATGTGTATACGTCAGAAAGCTTGTTTTTATTTAAGAAATTATTTTTTCACAACAATGTCTTGCAATTTTTTACAATTATGAGAGATAAGAAGGGTGGAGAAAGAAATATGAGATAAGATGAATGATGTAACATAATAGAAATAGAAAAGTAATATTATAAAGTGTTATAGGAAATTGTTGTACGAATACTAATAGCATAACTCTTTTATTGTGAGTAATGACCTAATGATTATTTTGAGTAATAATACATATAGATATGTCTTCCTTTTAGTTATGAAGAGAAATTGCACTATAATATGACATGTCTTCCTTTTAGGTGTAATTTTATGAAAATGTATACTTATAATGGCCTTTATCTTCAAAACCAATGTTAGGATCTCTCCCACTCCTCAATGCTTCCCTCACCTTCTTTATCCTTTCAACCATTCCTTTTACTACTAAATCAAGCGCATCTTCAAAGCAGTCTAACTTAGACCTAGGATCTTCGTTGGCAAATGGTTCTAATTGGTATATGGTTCATTAGTTTCTCAAATGGTTCTAATTTCCTTCAATCAAAACATTACCAATCTGAAACTAATATGGCATGCTACTTGTTGGTGTTTATGGCTACATAGAAATTTTATTATTTTTCAGAACAAGGTCCCTGATCTATGATACGGCATGCCATCTTGTAAGGCGTTTGCTTTTTTTTTTTTTTCCAGTTATTTTAGTTTCTATAGCTTCTTTTGTTGATCATTAGCTCAGGAATTATCCTCTGGCCGGAAGGGGTTAGAATGGTGAAAAGGATTGGTTATAGGTATAGTGGATGCAAGCTCAACTTTTCATTCAAATAATACCCCAAGCAACTATACAGTGTTTTCATGCTCTCAAAGCCAAACTTCTTGTTCACTTACTTCTGCACCTTTCCCACATGCTCATCCAATGGGACCAAATAAGTTGAAGTTTAATTGGCAAAGTACCTTCTCTCACTATATGTATATATAAATATTTTTACATAGCAATCCTCTAGTAGTTAGTTACTTAATTCATTCTTGATTGGATCCTAAAGTGCACTAATTTAAAGATAATGATAAGTGCCAAATACTCATATGAAAACCCTAAATTTTGACGGATAAAAAGAAAATTGGCAAAATTATTAATATGCTTATACACACATACACACGAATAAGGATTTAAGGATACTTTAACCTAGTGTTTTGAAACCCGGCTTGACCCTGCCGGTTGGATCGGTTCTATTGGGACCTGATGGTCTAATCGAGCGGTTCCCCTATTGAACCGGTTGTGCAGTTGATTCGGGATGACCTGGTCAAACTCGGCAGGGTAGGTTATCGAATCCCGGTTGGATCAGTACGGCTAGACCAGTTTTATAACTTTTTTTTAATTTTTTTTAAAATAATTAATTTTTGACCCAATAACAGTGTATTGTTGACCATGAGCACTTTGACAGAAGAAGGGGTAATTGCAAAGCCTTGTGACCAGAAGAAAAAACGCCTCCATCTATTCCTCAAGCAGTTTTAGAAGCTAAAGCTAAGCAAGCTGCTGAGAAGGAAAATAGAAAAAACAAAAAAAAGGATCTGGAAGAGGCAATTGAGCACATGATGGATCAAATCAAAAGTGAAGAAGAAAAAGACTCTCGTGATAGTGGAAGAAATTAAATTAGTGGAAAAAGAATTGGGGTAACAAGAAAAAAAATTTAATAAAGATTGAAGGAAAAAACTCTTCCATGGTAGCACAAAATAATTTTGTTTATGGAGGAAACCATGACTCTGATACCGTGTGTGAATGTGTGATTTTCATATATTTTCATTGAAGAGAATGATTTCAATTTATACAAGTGATTAAAGAGAAAAAAGTAAACTAATCAAAGAGTAAAAAAGGAAAATAACTAATTACAAAATCAATCCTAATAAAAAGGAAATACAATGTCAACAATACCTTTAACCTAAGTTAATTGGGGTCGGTGGTAGATGAACCTAATGATAGATTCGAAGAAGTTGAAAAAAAAAAGAGGAAGGGGGATTGGAAAAAAAATGGGAAATAAGATAAAAGAAAAGAAAATAAGATTAAAGAAAAGAAGGGTGAAAGAAGGAGGGGGAATGAAGAGGAAAAGAATTAAAAATGAATCGTCTGAAACATATAGATAATAACTGGTCTAACCCTTCACCAAGCTTATAACTTTTCTCCACTCCATCCTAAGACACACCATCCGTCAATTTATATTTTATTTCATTAAGTCTTGTTTAAATACCTTTTCTCAGGTAATTTCAGTCTACCTCTACCTTTCTTATTGTCGAGCTCTTGGTAACAAACTCTTGTTTTTACTGGAGCATCCAGGAGCCGTCTCATTACGTGACCAAACCACCTCATACTATGCTCCCTTATCTTGTCACTCACCGGTACTATTGCTACCTTTCGTCAAGTATCTTCATTTCTTATCTTATCCATTTTTGTATAACCACACATCTATCTTAAGATTCTCATTTCTGTTACCCCTATTTTATACTCATGTTGTCTATGTGTGTAACACCCCGTGTGCACCCGGCGTATTAACGTTATACCATATCAAAGTAACGCAGCATGCATGGAAATAAACAGTAAAGGAAGCATAAATCCAATACAATATACATACTTTTTACATATATGGTGAATTAACTGTCATATACAAGTATTTCAATCTCCAGCTATACAACTGCCTAGGCCTCAAAATACAGACAAAATGAACAAAATCTGAGCTCACAAGCTTAATCATCTAAGCCTAGGGTGATCTTCACACTATCCTAGTGCAAGCCTCTTGCCTTGGGATCTCTCAGTGACCTCGGTTTCAGCTCCTGCAACATGAGCCCCAAACAGGGGTGAGATAATTATCTCAGTAAACTCAGGGTTCTCAGAGGTTTCCCTCCCCCTGGTTCACTTCCAATATAACAATTATTATATATATATATATCACATAATTAAACTGAATTTTCATCAGTTAAACAGCCTTCTCGGCTGACTAGAATTTGCCACATGCAAATAACAGCACAATGCAAGCACATATATATATATATAATCAACACACATTGCCTGAATAGGATCATCCATTGAAGGGCACATCTATTCAGGACTTCACACTGAGTACCTGAATAGGATCATCCACTGAAGGGCACATTTATTTAGGACTCGCTCCTCACATGCCCAGGTAGGATCATCTACTGAAAGGCACATCTATCCAGGACTTGCCGCCCAATACCTGAATAGGATCATCTACTTAAAGGCACATCTACTTCGGATTTACATGGACGCCTATGGATTATCCCAGGGGAGTCATCCACTTAAGGGCACATTCCCAAGGGGTCCATAGTACCTCATACTACTGGCCAGTAGATTTCAAGCAATTACATCACAATCAGCTCATAACATAATCCATGCAATAATACACTATACTAGTGTAAGCACATTATCATAATAAGCAACATAATGTACACTTTCTCAGTGTAATGAAATCACACACACACACCCTATTTCAGGGTTGAGATAGCATTCAATTGCCAGAAATCATCAAACCATCTTATCAGTATTCAATACATATTCAGTATCACAACCTCATAGGACATCAGAATACAAACCATATCAAGCAATCACCCATATTGGGTGCAGTGAAACACAAGCAGGGAAACAATCCCTAAAACCACTGAGCTTACCTAGTCGTAGCTCAGAATCAGCTCCCCTAGTCTCTGGGTGAACTCTACCAGCAGTATGCACGTCACGCCCTACGATAGGCATGAATCAAACCATCAGAAACGACATTCAACCGTTTATATGAAAGGAAACACCCTTCCACTCATAACCAATACAAAGTCCTCTAACTTAAGGTTTATCTTAGTCCGGCTTCTACTAGGCCATACATTGACCCTCAAGGGTCTGCCTCAGTCGCACCAAGGCCTCAGAGTTCCTTTAGAACTCTGTACAGCTTAATTCAGAGCTGTACTAGAATCAAGAACCCACATTGGTTCAACTCAGCCAAAACACATATAATCACGTTTTCACCAATTATTTGGCCTTATGAATAACTTTTGTAAAGGTATTTAAGTTAATTCAGGCCATAACATTGTTCATTCACACACACCTCTCCCTTCCTAGAGCCAAACTCAAACTTCATCACAATTCCCATTTCAACATCCGATATCACTCAGAACAACCTCCTGATGACATCTCTCTAAAGATCCTAAGCCTAATTCCAGCCCTATCATTACTTGGTCACTATTCACCTAATTCCCATTCCATGAATTAAACGGTTAAAACGGAGATTTCTTACCTCAATTCCAATAAGAAAGGCTGGAGAAGCTTTTCTCCTGGTACTGATGCCCTTGAATTTCCTTCTTTATCTCCTTAGAAACACTCAAGGAATGGGATTCTTCTCACAATTCTCACACTCAAGGCTGGATTTTGGCTCTCAATTGGTTCAAAACAGATTTAAAGGTGATTGAGAAGTGTTTTATGGGACTATGATGAAAGTTTGAAGCTCCTAGGATGCATTAATGGCAGTCTGGACTCAGGGAGGAAGAGGAACAGTAACTTCCTCTGAATAAAACGTGAAATCCCTTTATATAGGGTGCCTGCCATCCGCGCCAATATGGCGGTGGCCATGGCGCTCTCAGCGCCACGCCCGCGCTCCCATCGTGGGATTCTAGAGACTTTGGCGCTCTGGGCGCCACAACTGGCGCCATCAGCGCCAACTTCTAGAGACTGTGGTGCTGCCCACACCACGGCTGGCGCTATCCGCACTGGCTGGAAAATATCTGGCGCCCCTCGCACCACATTGACGCCCCAGGCGTCAACTTCCAGAGTAATTGGCGCTCCCGGCGCCAAAATCCAGAAACTATGGCGCCCCAGGCGCCATCCTGGCGCCTCCAGCGCTAATTTCCAGTGGGTCTGGCATTGACCGCGCCAACCCTGGCGCTGATCGCGCCGAATGTTCCACAAAGTTTTCTCTTAAAGGGAACTGGCGCGATTCGCGTGAAATCCAGCGCCATCCATGCCAGTCTCTGGGTATTATAATGTGTTGACCAATATTCAGCTCCATATAACATTGCAGGTCTTACAGTTCTTTGAAATTTTCCTTTTAGTTTAAGGGGAATTTTGCGGTCACATAAAAATCCAGATGCACTCTACCATTTCATCCATCCTGCTCTGACTCTATAATTTACATCCTCATCAATCTCCTCACCTTTTTGCAAAATTGATCTCAAGTATTTAAAAGCATCTTTCTTGGGTACCTCTTGACCAAGTAGATACATGGGGTCTTGATCACCATCTCTTACCAGCGAAAATTCACACTTCATACACTCTATCTTGCTTTGGCTTATCATGAATCCTTTAGACTCTAAAGTATTTCTCCATAATTCAAGTTTTCTGTTAACACCGTCTTTGGTCTCATCAATAAGTACAATATCATATGAAAAAAGCATACACCATGACACTTCCTCTTAAATATCTTTTGTTAGTTTATCCATCAATAAGACAAAGAGATAAGTACTTAGAGCCGAACCTTGGTGTACACCTACCGTGATAGGAAAATACCTTGATGTTCCATTACAAGCTTTTACACATGTGGTAGCCCCATCATACATATCATTGATTACATTAACATACTTTAATGATACTTTTTTTTTTCTCAAAAGTATATCATAAGACTTTTCTTGGAACCCTATTGTATGCTTTCTCAAGATCTAACATCATATATAAGTCTTTCTTCTTTTCTTGATACCTTTCCATTAAGTGTTGCATCAAGAAAATAGTTTCCATGGTACATCTTCTTGGTATAAATCCAAATTGATTTACAGAAATCTTAGCCTCCCACCTCAAGCGATGTTCAATATCTCTTTCCCATAACTTCATAGTATGACTCATGAGCTTAATGCCTCTTTAGTTAGAACAATTCTGGATATCTCCCTTGTTTTTGTAAATAGGAACAAACATATTTTTTCTCAAAGCATCAAACATCTTATTTGTTCGAAGAATCTTATTTAAAAGATCGGTCAATCATTTTATTACCACATCTTCCAAGCCTCTCCACACTTCAATAGGGACGTCATCGGGTTTCAAAGTTTTATTATTCTTCATCCTTTTTAAAGTCTCCTTAACTTCATTGTATTAATTTTGCACACAAATCTTCTATTCATATCATCATAAGCGTCTTCCAAGTCCACCTCACTTTTATCGTCATCCCCATTGACAAGTTTGTTAAAGTGATTTAGCCATCTTTCATTTACATTTTCATCTCTTATCAAAAGTGTTTGATTTTCATCCTTGATGCATCTAACTTGGGTGAGACCTTTACTCTTTTATCCTTCATTTTTCAAGTTTGTATATACCTTTTTCACCATCCTTGCTCCTAAGATTTTTATAGAAATCGACAAAAACCTTACCTCTAGCTTTCTGCACTGCTTTCTTTGTATTTTTTCTCACTACTTTAAAAAACTTTTGCAAGTTTTCATCATTGATATTGTTATGCAAAAATCTAAAGCATTCATTCTTCTGTTTAATTGCCTCATACACCTCTTCATTCCACCACTATGTTTCCTTTGTAAGAGCTCTATTTCCTTTGTTTTTTCCCAGCACCCTCCTTCTCATATTTTGGATACACACATACATCTTATTCCATATTTCATTAGCTTCTCCAATAGACTACCACAGTCATTTACGTAACATGTTTTCCTTGAACTCTATTTTTCCCCTCTTTTAGTTTCCACCATCTTATCCTTGGATTTTGAGTCTTCTTTCTCATATTAAGTACTTTGTTGAACCTAACCTCTAGCACTATCAGCTTATGTTGTGTAGCGACACATTCTCCAGGGTAGACCTTGCATCCAATACAAGAATTTTTTATCTTCTCTTCTAACCATAAAGAAATCAATTTGACTACGAATTTGACAACTATGATAAGTGATAAGATGAGACTCTCATTTTTGGTAAAATGTGTTCGCTAGCATCAAATCATAGGCTAGTGAAACATTCAAGAAATCTTCTCTAGTTTCATTTCTCGTCTCATAGCCAAAACCTCCATGAATTCTATCAAAACATCTACTACTTTTACCAACATGACCATTTAGATCTCTTTCTAGGAAAATCTTCTGCTCTCGTGGTATCTTTATCAAAACCTCCTCCAAGTCTTCCCAAAACTGTTTTTTTTTTCATTTGATTGTAGTTCAACTTGGGGTGTATACACACTAAGGATATTTAAAATTAAATCACCCACTGCAAGTTTAATCATCATAATTTTGTCGCTTTTCCTTTTGACGTCAACAACTTTATCTTTGAAACTTCTATCAGTCATAATTGCAACCCCATTTCGACTCTTGGTTTGACCTGTATACCATAACTTGAAACCGGTGTCATCCACTTCCTTGGCCTTTTCTCCCACCCACTTAGTTTCTGCAAACAAATAATATTTACTTTCCTTCTTGCAAAAACATTTGCTGACTCCCTCAGTTTACTTGTTAATGTTCATATGTTCCAGCTTCCCAATTACATCCTTAACCCCTGGGCGGTGTTTGCCGGCCACCCTCGCCCATCTACGTGTTGGGACCCTAGCCTACTTGTCACCAAATCCAGGTGAAGATCAGACGCCTTGCCTTGCAACATGGATCCTAACTCACTTATCACTACATCCCGGGATCGATGTAGCGCCTTGCCTTGTGGCAAAGACCCTAGCCCATTTTTTGTTACACCTGGGGCCCGATGTAATGTGTTGCTATGAAGGATAAGCCCCAACGAAATATCATAAAGGTTCATCTCATAAAAATAGCTAATTTTTACGGTCAGTTCACAATACCTGACAGCAACCCTCCTCCTTTATCTTGGTTTGAGACAAGCCATGCATGCAAGCACACATAGGCAGATGATATTCCTAATAATTATGGAAACAAATAAACTGATGATATTCCTAATAATTAGCCATTGATATTCCTTAATTTTCTACAATTGCGATAGAAGTAGGGGAAAACATAGCTTTGGCCAACAAAGAGACATTGATTGTTGGAGGTGCTTTTGTTCTTGCTCTTGCTCAAAAGCATAACGTAAAAATACTTCCAACTGATTCAAAACATTCTGCCATCATCTAGGTAAGAATACACATATATTAAAAAATTTGTGTGCAACAAGATGAATAAACATGCTTATGTTATTTATTATCTATATATTCTCTGGCCATTGCATCTTTCTTATTGCGTGCAAGCAATTATTTTATCATCTACTCCACTTGGTACTGCAAAAGCTTAAAGGATTCTTGTTGTCTAGGGCTTGCTAGAGGGTACACTTAGGAGAGTTATTTTAATTGCAAAAATTGTGTGAATGTGTGGTTTTCATATTTTTCACTAAAGGGATTGATTTCAATTTATACAAGTGATTAAAGAGTAAAAAGGGAAACTAATCAAAGAGTAAAAAAGAAAATTAACTAATTACAAAATCAATCCTAATAAAAAGGAAATAATAGAAACAAATAAACTGATGATATTTATGGAAACAAATAAACTGATGATATTCCTAATAATTAGTCACTGATATTCCTTAATTTTCTACATTCCTTCTCAAGTTGGGAGGCAAATTTTCTTGGTATTGTTGTCATCTGTGTGACTTTGATGTCTTTTTACAGGGAGGAAAATTAATAAATCTTATTTTATAAAAAATTAAACACTGTAAATTGCTAGCAAAGAACCGTTCTAAAAAGTCACTGTAACACCCCGTAGGCCTCCGACGTGTTATCATTAATAATATCAGATTAGCGCATAAAACATCAAGTAACTCAGCCCAGCGGAAACATAGGATCGTTTTCTTGATACATTATGTATAGAATCACATAACAGAACCATAAAACACGCCCCTGCTGATCCAGTTTATCAAACATAACATAATAAGACAGATAACAGATCTTTAGGCAGAGTAATAACAAATAAAACATACACATGTACTCAGGGAAACTATCATATACATATCATCAAAGTTCTGTACAGACATATACATCAGAGTCCACACCACACATGCCGTGGTGCTACAAAAGAATATCAGCCCTCCATGAGGGTATACAGAACCATACATCAAAATAAAACCAAAACAAAATAGAGCCTTCAAGCTCTCCACGCCGCTTCTCCATCAAGCAGCCTAGTCTCAACTGGGCCTCCTGCCCTGAGACTGATCTTCTCGTCCTGATATATTACCTGAAATCATATAAGCCCCACCCGGGGTGAGATAACATATCCCAGTAAGCTCAGGGTCCTCGGGAAATCATCCCCACCCTGGCCCTCAGATTCACAGCACACCAACAGGTATATGCATCATACATGGCCCTCTGGCCTCATCATATCAAATCAAATCATAATCTCAATCACATGACAGGTGGCAGAGATCCTCAATGCCTGGCGGAGATCCTCAACGCCACTGACGGAGATCCTCAACGTCAGACCTGTCATGGTGTGGCAGAGATCCTCGATGCCACTGGGCGG
>PYAF01002594.1:135668-161154 GCA_007407185.1 Glycine tomentella
TGGTCTGCCGACGTTCTCACGCGACTCACTTGACCTCCCACGCGATCCACTTGAGATGGCAGACAGAAATCACCTTTCTGAGCCACTTTTCACGCGACTCGCGCCATATATCCACGCGACTCGCGCCATCTCTTCGGGCCTTCCACGCGACTCGCGTGGATCCCAAGTGACTCGCGTGGAGTCCCAGTGACAAATCATGTTTCCTGGACCACTTCCCACGCGACTCACGTGGATCTTCACGCGACTCGCGTGGCATGGCAGAACCATCTGCCCTGTATAGCACATATGGCGCGTGTCGCGCCACCCTTCAAGTGGGTCGCACCATATGCCAGAACAGCCATAAAACTTGCATTTTTAAGCACCTTTCACCGGCTTTCTAACCTGAATCCCCGCGCCCCGAAAAAATTAAAAGGATAAGGGTCCTTACAGTCACCTTTTAGAATAGTTAAAAAAAACTATTCTAAAAAGAGACCTTTAAGAACGGTTAAGTCCAACAACCGTTTTGGAAAGTGATTTTTTAGAATGATTATGTCAATAACCATTCTAAAAAGATACTTTTTAGAACGGTTTTCTTCACTAACAGATCTAAAATGAGAATGTTTTTAGAACAGTCGTAATATGAATCGTTCTAAAAAGTTACATTTTAGAACAATTCCAAACCGTTCTAAAAATCATGACTTTTCTATTATGTGACTTTCTACAACATCTATACAACCGTTCTTAAAAGTCATTTTTAATCGTTCTTAAAAGTCTCATTTGAAGTAGTGTGCCTTCAACACTTGCATAAGGAACACGAGACATGCATTCCTTCTTTAATTCTAACTGAGTTGTATTGAGTTTAGATAGTTGTATTGAGTACATACTGGTTTTACGGATGTCATCCCAAAATGATTCAGCACTTTCTGAATGTATTCCTTCTAACATAGAAATAGCTTCTTCTAGACTCGATCCCTTTTTATCTCCGACAAGGTCCTATTCATTCTTTTAGATACTTCATTTTGCTGTGGAGTATAACATATAGTACGATATCTTGCTATGCCTTCATCTCTATAGAATTCATTGAATTCGGTAGAGTGGAATTCTAAGCCATTGTCGATCCTAAGACACTTTATTATGTTTCTTGTCTGATTCTTCATAAGAATCGTCCAATGCTTGAAAATTTTGAACGCTTCATATTTTTGCTTCATCATAAATACCCATGTCATCCTTGAGTAATCGTCGATGATGCAGATGAAATACCTTATCCCTCATAGTAATGAAACTCTTAAAGTCCCTCAATAGCAAAAATGGATGTAGTCCAACATGGCCTTTATTGTGTACATAACCATTGGGAACTTCATCTAATGCTACTTCCCATAGATGCATTTCTCACAAAATTGAAGAGGTTCCACCTTATGATTTCCAAGTCTCACTTGCTCAGAATATCCAACCTTTTCATTTATGTGGCCTAGACATAGATGTCTCATAGAAATATCATATGAGTTATTGGACGCATGGCTTTCAGAATGTGAAACAACAGAGACAGAGCCTATCATAGTGAACCCCTAAAGGATGTACAAATTTCCTTTCTTGGTTCAGTGATTACCATAAACTTCGCTTTCCCTTTGATCTGCATAACTCCACCTTCAACCTAACAAGAAAAACCTTTCGAATCTATGGCACCCACAGATACAAGATTTATCTTAACCTCTAGAACATAATGAACTTTAGTTAAGGTTCTAACAACACAATCATGCATTTTGATTTTTATAGAACCTATACTGATAGACTTACAAGGAGCATTGTTACCCATGAGGACGTTACCACTATCTTTCTTCTCATATGTCACAAACCAATGTTTGTGTGGACACACATGATAACAACAACTTAAGTCTAACCATTGTTTAGAATTTTGTTGTGTTGTTCACTGATAAACCACTTTCTGAGTGGTAATTTGTATGAATTTTTATGTCATTTTGCATGCATTTTCTCGGCAGAATTCATGGTTAGACAGTAGTAATATTGCAGAAGCACGATTGCTCAATTGAGTGAAAGCGTTGGAAATTGAACAAATTTATGAAGATTTTAAGACACTACATTTGATCACGATCATGGTACATTTACCACGGTTGTTGTAATAAGCACAACCACAATAAAGTGATAATAGTCCTCAAGAACAACGTCAAGATCTGACAATAGTTGTAGCCAAATCATGAGGGTCGTGGTCAACTGATGAGAGTCCTAGTCAACCAAGAGGGATCAATTCATGAGGGTTGTGGTCAATCTAGAGGGCCATAGTGAATCCACCATGGCCCAAGGCTTCAGTGTCACTTTCGACCACAGCTGTGGTGGATTCACCACGATCGTAGTATGCCTTTTTGTGCAGTTATCTTTTGGAAGCTATATATAAAAGGCTTTGTCTTTATAAAAACAAATCCAATATTATTTTGGTTAAATTAATTTTTAGTCCTCTAATTTATTTTTTAGATTCAATTTGGTCCTCTAGTTTTTTTGGGTTCAATTTGGAGAATCTTAAGTACTTTTGAGGCATTAGGATGGATTGTGATCATCATTCCTACATATTGGTATGTCTATGTTTACTCTTTATAGAATTGTTAGTTTTACTCTGATCATGAGTGGCTAGTCCCCCCTATAGTCTGGGGATTATGATATAATTGTCCATTTGTATTCGTCTCTTTGTTCTTAATGGAATTCCTCATTGTTTTATGTTAGTTAATTCTCTTTCTTATTTTAATGTTTATTTGGAACCAACCATTCTAATACTCAATCAATTTCGTAGTAGTGATCATTTGCATGTAACTGGTAGATCTAGGTAGAAAATGTTTTGTACCAAATTACATGATCAAACTGTTTGGGTAATTTCCTATTGATTAGTTAATTTTTAATTAATCATCCCTAAAATTGATTTAATCCTCTGACTTAAATTGAAGGATCCATGATTATTGGGGTATTGATTTAAGCCAAAGAGCGTCTTCTGACCTTGATCATATGCTTTAGTTGATTTTGGGAATAAATAATTATCTGAAAAAGAAATTTCATTAGGATTAGGATTGGGAAAAAATGGTACTAGTGAGTCATAAATCCTGGTCATCCTTATCATCACTTATGTTAGATATAGGGAGAGCTTGAAAAGGATAAAGATGCTGAGGCTCTTAGTCTTGGATGTTTTAGCTTTTACATGCCATTCAATTGAAGACATGTAATCTTTAGATGTCTAAGAAGTTTCATCTAATGATTCATTGCATCACAAACATCAATCATTGACTTGCATTCATGGTTTTACAAAAGACATATGTTTTGTGAAAAGATTTTAAAATATTTATGATTGCATTGAAAAGTCAAAGTGTTTAAAGCTTATGTTTTGAAAAAACATATTTTCTCTGTTTTAATCGACTACCAGATAATGGTAATCTATTACTCAAGCTTTGATGAACACTTTAATCGACTAAGCTATATGGTAATCGATTACACTTCACAAAGACACAAAAATGTTTTCATGTGATAATCGATTACGATTTGTGGTAATCGATTACTTGACGCGTTTTTGAAAATAAAACTTTCTGTGTTAATCGAATACACAACAATTTAATCAATTACTTTGTTCATATATCTTTTCTAGAAATCTCAAGAACACTTTAATCGATTAAACTTATTAACAATCGATTACGTTAGTGATTTTAATTGATTACATGGATGATTTAGTCGATTACATTTAGTTACAACAATTTATTATAAATAGTTGTTGGGTCTTTTGAAAAAATAGATTATTACACTACGAAATTTTCATAGATTTTCAAAAGCCTTCTGGAGTGAGAAAACATATTTTGAGTTACTAAGCTCTTGTCCCACAAATTCTAAATCTTCATTTCTTCTTGGGCAAGATTTTAAAGAAGTTCTTGGAGAGTTTGCTTTGAAATTTGTTTTTCAACCTGAATCAAGATTGATAAATCATATGCATTCCTATTCATTGGATTATAAGGTTGTCTCTCTTCATTAACCTTGCTTGTAAATTCATTTTAAAATTTTTGGTTGTTTGTAATTATTACAATAGAATTCTTAAGACTTGTCTAGAGTAGGTTTCTCTAGAGGAAATAGTAGAGAAGGGTTCTTTATGTTTTGATCACTAGGAGTCTAAGGGGATTAAATTTCTATTCTTAATCTAGGTTTGATTAAGGTAGATTTGTAATAAGCTTGTAAGAAAAGAATATTGTGAATAGTGAAACTCTAACTAAGTTTGGTTAGAAGAAACTGGATGTAACTTCTCAAAGGTGAGAAGTGAACCAATATAAGTTCTTGTGTTGATTATTTTCTTTAATCTCTTCTTGCTATCTTAATCTGTGATTCTTTGGTGAAATCTTTCTTACTCAACAAGTGTAAGATTTTGTAATTGTTTTCTTGAGTTGAGTGTTTTGATTGGTTGAAGCATTCTTGGTTTAATTGTGATATGATCTTACTACTCTGATTCTTTAAAGATTTTTAAAAGGCCAAGTTTAAACCAATTCACCCCTCTCTTGGTTATTTTGTGTGTTCATACTGTTTTCAATTGGTATCAAGAGCAGGTTCTTGAGTGTTATTCAAGATCACTATCTTTTTTAAAGAAAATGTATACCACACAAATTACCTTCAAAGAAGGTGCTACCTCAATCGTCCTCTGATGTTTGAAGGAGAGCATTTCAGTTTTTGTAAAAACAAAATGCAGATATTCATTCAATCAAATGATCCTGGTGCTATGTAATAGAAAAATGTCATTTGGTTCCAATCAAAACTGTTGGTAATGATATGATTCTCAAAAACTGGGATGAGATGACAGATGCAGAAAATAGAGTAGTGCAATACGATTTTAAAGCTAAGAACATGATTACTTCTGCACTTTAATCTGATGAATTTTTCAGAACTGTTAGGTCTAAAAGAGCTAAGGAGATGTGAGAGATGTTAGAGATTACTCGTGAAGGCACAGATGAAGCTAGAAGATCAAAGAAGCGTGTCTTAATTCATGAGTATAAGATGTTCAAGATGAACTCAACAGAAAACATATCTCAACTCCAAATTAGATTCATACACATTGTAAATCATCTTCTTGGTCTTGGAAAGACATTTGATACTGAAAAATTAAACATCAAGATCTTAAAGTGTCTAAAAAGACCATGACAATCAAAGGTGACAACAATCAAGGAGTCAAAAGATCTTTCAAAGATGTCCATGGCTGCACTATTTGGTAAGCCACTTGTGTATGAATTAGAATTGTCTTAATTAACACATGTTGAAGATGCAGATAAAAAGTAAAAGAGTATAGCCTTGAAAGTTGCATCCTCAAATATGGAAAAAGAAGAAGACTCAAGTGAAGATGAAGGTGATGAGAATTTGAACCTAATAGTAAAAAGATTCAGCAAGTTCATGAGAAAGAACAAGAACAATAAGTTCACAAAGTTCAACAACAATAAAAGTGACAACTACAACTGCTTTGAATGTGGTAAGCCAGATCATATTAAATTTGAGTGTTCTATACTTTTGAAAAAACAGTTAGGTGAAAAGAAAGCAAAGAAAAAAGGCAAAACCAAAGAAAGCCTATATTGGATGGGAAAAAAATGTTTCAACAACTTCTGAATCATCAAGTGAAGTTGAGGAAGCAAATGTATGTCTAACATCCATAGTTGATGAAGATGAAGAACTCTCAAGTGATGAATCAGAAGTAATTCCTTAACTGGATCAGCTTGTTGATGTTTTCCATGATATGCATGAAGAATACAGATCATTACACTATGAATTTTTAAAGATTTTCAAAAGCCTTTTGAAGTGAGAAAAGATATTATGAGTTACTAAGCTCTTGTCCCACAAATTCTAAATCTTCATGTTGCATTAAAAGATTTCTTCTTGAGCAAGATTTTAAAGAAGTTCTTGGAGTGTTTGCTCTGAAATTTATTTTTCAACCTGAATCAAGATTGGTAAATCATATGCATTCATATTCATTGGATCATCAAGTTGTTTCTTTTCATTAACTTTGCTTGTAAATTCATTTTAGAATTTTTGGTTGTTTGTAACTATTACAATAGAATTCTTAAGGCTTGTCTAGAGTAGGTTTCTCTAAAGGGAAGAGTAGAGAAGGGTTATCTATGTCTTGATCACTAGGAGTCTAAGGGGATTAGATTTATGTTCTTAATCTAGGTTTGATTAAAGGTGAGATTGAACTAGTATAAGTTCTTGTGTTGATTACTTTCTTTAATCTCTTTTTGCTATCTCAATATGTGATTCTTTGGTAAAATACTTACTCAACAAGTTTAAGGTTTTGTAATTGTTTCCTTGAGCTAAGTGGTTTGATTGGTTGGAGCATTCTTGGTTTAATTGTGATACGATCTTATTATTCTGATTCTTTAAAGATTTTTAAATGCCAAGTTTGAATCAATTCACTCGCTCCCTGTTATTTTGCGTGTTCATATTGTTTTCAACTTAAACCTCTCTTTATATTTATTTAATTGCTTTCAAGTCCATTATTACTATTGCGTAGGATACACTTGCCCTTATGCGAGCCTAACATATTTTGTGCATCATTCACCAATAGCCATAATCAAATAACTTTCTGATGAAGGGTAATGATGAACAAGAGCAGCAACAAAATATTTCTTTACTTTCTTTGGACAATCTTGCTTCCAATGACCCAGTTCTTTACAGTAATTTCATATTTCCTTAGGATCAACATTTCTCTTCTTGCCACCTTTGCTTTTCTTCTTTCTCTTCCCTTTAGCAGAATCAATCATCGATAATCCGAACGTGAAGGCTTCATCACCATTCCTAGACGCCTTTAGTCAAAGCTCTCTAGAATAGAGACTGAACTTGACTTCTTCAAGTGTAATGAAGGGAGAAGAGGGAGAGGGAGATGGGCAACAAAATCATTGTTAGATCTTCGTCTTTCATCTTGACATCAATGTTGCGTAGCTCCATCAGAACAAAGTTTATCTCATCAAGATACTTCTTTAGTGGTGTACTTTCCTTCATCCAGAGGCCAAATAAACATCATTTTAAAAGAAACATATTGTAGATTAAAAGTTTCTCCAGTTTGAGCCAAAGCCCAACAACAGTCAGTTCTTCAGAAACTTCATAAAGAACCTCATCAGACAAAGATAAGAATTACTAAATGCATATTTTCCTCTTATAACTTAAGCATTGACTTATCAATTTTTGATCATTGATTAGAGAGAGGAGCCCAAATGCCATGTTCTTTCAACAAGGCTCACATCTTGATGCGTCAAAGGTTAAAGCTATTATTTCCTGGGAATTTCTCAATCATGACTGTGTTGACAATCTTCTTGATAGAATCTTAAAGATGCAACATGAACATATAACAAATGGAATGGTTGATCATCGATGACTTGATCAACTATGAAACAGATTTGGAACTGATCTTGAACTGAAGCTCTAGATACCAATTTGTTGGGAAAGATTTGATAAGTTCTATTAGATAGGGAAGTTTAGATGATAGAAGGAGAAGAAATACATCATGTAAAATTGTTAAGTTTATTACGAATAACATAATTTACAATGAAGGGGTTCAAAGCACTCTCAAGCTCATTGAACCCATAATACAAAGCTCCTTATAAAGGAGACAACAACTAACTATCTAATTGAAAATGTTTAGAATAGAAAATAGAAAACAATTACAGAACATATGTTAACGAAGCTGAAAATAATATGAACACACACAATAACCAAGAGGGGGTGAATTGGTTTAAACTTGGTATTTTAAAATCTTTAAAACAATCAGAGTATTAAGGACCGTATCACAAAAACACCCTTTGATAACTTTCAGTCAATCAAATATCAAACTTTAAAGAAAGCAATAGCTGAAAATATATTTTTGTTGATTCTGAAAAGATTATCCAAATGAATGACAATTAATGACAACACAAAGAGATAAAGAAAAAGTATTCAACACCAAGAAATATACTGGTTCACTTTTCACCTTGAAAAGCTACATCCAGTTTCTTCTAACCAACTTAGTTAGAGTTCCACTATTCACAATATTTTTTTCTTACAAGCTTATAACGACCACCCTTAATCAAACCTAGATTAAGATCGGAAATCTAACTCCCTTAGACTCTTAGTGATCAAGACATAGAGAATTCCTTCTCTACTCTTCCTTCTATAAAAACCTACTCTAGACAAGCCTTAAGAAATCTATTGTAATAGTTACAATCAAACTGAAATTGTAAAATGAATTACAAAAAAGTTTAATGGAGAGAGACAACCTGATGATTCAATGTATATGAATATATATGGTTTACCAATCTTGATCTAGGTTGAATGAACACAAATTTTAGAGCAATCTCTCCAAGAACTTCTTTAGAATCTTGCCCCAAGAAGAAATATTTCAAAGTATCTCTTCACTCTTCAGAAAGCTTTTGAAATCTATGTATTTTTTGTTGTGTAGTGATCTATTTATTTCAAAAGACCTAACAACTATTTATAGAAAATTGTTATAACTGAATATAATCGATTAAATCGTCAATGTAATCGTTTAATAACATATTTAATCTATTAAAGTGTTCTTGAACTTTTTGGAAAAGATTCATGAGCAAAGTAATCGATTAATTTATCATGTAATCGATTATCACATGAAGTCTTGTTTCAAAAATGTGCCAAGCAATCAATTATCACTAAATCGTAATCGATTATCACAAGAAGACTTATTTTGTGATTGTGCAGTGTACTCGATTACGACATAGCTGTAATCGATTAAGTGTTCATCAAAGCTTAAGCAGATTACCATAAGTTGGTAATCAATTAAAGCAATGCGAAATAGTTTTTTTCAAAACGTAAGCAATGAACACTTGGCTTTTTATGCAATCATGAAAACTTAAAGCTTTTTCACAAAACATGTGCTTTTATGAAAACCATGAATGCAAGCCAATGAATGATGTTTATGCAATGCAATGGATCATAAGATGATACTCTTAGACATCTAAAAATCACATATGCCTTCAATTGAATGGCATGTAAAAACTAAAACTTATTCAAGACTAAGAGCCTCAACATCTTGATCATCTTCAAGCTCCCCCTGTATTTAACAATCTCCCCTTTTTTGGCTTTGATCATGCCAAACTTTAATTGAACATCTTTATCCATCGTGTTCTTTTAAGAGATGATTTCCAGGAGCTTATTCTTGATATATGAAATAGATTCAGCTTCTTGCCAAGAACAGATGTCAAGTATACTTTGCATAAACAATTTACATTCACAAGTATTTAGATTGCTCCCTTTATCTTAAATAATTTCTTATTAGTTTAGATAAAGAGCAATGCTTAATCAAAATAATCAGAGTAAAGGTTTATCATTTTTCTCATTTAACATTCTTCATTTTCTCCCATCTTTTAATTGCACAACATCTTATGTTTATTTATATATATATATATGTATGTGTGTGTGTGTGTGTGTTCATTTTTCTTCCCCTTTTGGCTTTTCAAAGACAAAATGATCCAGTGATAATGAGATAAGCATGGAAGATGTAAACAACATAAAACAAAATTTTATTCCTTAGTAAGGTGTAGTACAAAAAGATATGAAAGTAGGACAACAAAGATAATAACTGAGAATGAGAAACTAGAAACAACACAACCAAAAGTAAGACATTACATCCACCAATCTAGAGATTATCAAAATCCTTAAGAGCCATCCTAGTCTCTATGTTCTCTAGCCTAGTGGTAATATCCTCCAAGGAAGAATGAACATCAGCTGAATGTTCATGATGCAGAGCTATCATTGTATCCATCTTTTGAATCATTGGAGATTCAAAAGGAGTCCACTGCTATTCAGCAGGACCAGCTTCAGCTTCCTTTTCCTCTTCAGCTCCTTGTCCTTATTCAGCACCACCTTGAGGAGCTTGAGCTCTAGCATAGTAGGGAGTTCGAATCCCTCATTCACAAACCAGTCAAGCTAAAGATACTTTGGAGGCATGACAAGTTTGGTTGCATTGAACTGCATACTGTTTTGTCTCTCAACTTCAATGGTGAACCACATATTAAGCCTATTCAAAGCAGCATAAGAGGATTCTCCAGCTTTCCTTTTGCTGGTTTTAATTCTCTTTGAGGCAAATCGGTTAGACATGGTGAGTTTAGAAGAAAAGTAGGACAGATAGTTGGTAACAGAGAAGAAGAGTCAAAGCAAAAGTGATTCAGTTTTGCTAAGGAGAGAATGAAATTCAGGTGTGAAGATTTTAACTTTGAAAATATGATTTTATAGAGGTTTTGAAGTTTAAAATTTGAATTTTTAAAAAGATTTGTAATAGCTATTTCGAGTTTCAAGAAAGTCTGGATACATTGAACCTGTAACGCCTCAATTTTTCCATCCTATTATTTATCACTTTTATGAAAATTCTTTTCTTCTTGCTTAAAATAATCAATACGAAAGTTACTAATCATCAATATCATAAAAAGTTCTTCATCACCGATTATTATTTCTAAGTCTGACATAATATAAAGTATAATATAGACCAATAATATAAAGTATAATACAAACCAATATCAGTCCTATCACATATTACAAATCACCAAAATGTTTCGTTACAATAAATATCTTCAACTAAGCATCTTTCACAGAGTCCTCAAACATCATCCTGCCAATCCTTCTTTTACTATTCATCTGCTCGTCCAAATAGATTGAGGTCATAGCAGGTGTCAACCACAGACACAAAATATAGGGTAAGTTTATGATAAACATAATTTAAGTAACAAAATATATTAAATATGCAGGTGTTCATCTCAAGATGCATGATTCTTTCTTAACATTATGCATGATTCTCTTTTATCTTTTATCTTTTGGTACTAATAGTCAAGATAGCCCAATCCCAGTGGCACAAAACTTATCCGATCAGTCAGGGTACTGCAGTGTTGCAATAGGAAGGTCACCCACACTTCATGTGATCATCATGGGTGGCGTGGTCCTCACTGCCAATCACCCCCAGCTCAGACTCCTTTTGTCTGAACGCACGGACTCAATTTAGCTATCTGACACACCTCCTCTTGAGGCAAATAACGCGGACTAACCCTCGCCGGGCATATGCATATGAGACATATAAGACTGATTCACTTTAATTCTTTATCATCTCATATTTATTTTAAACATCAGCCTTCAAATTCTATCTCACATACTTTACTAAAAAATTCAACAGAATTAAGTATAGAATTCAGCTTGTATAGAAAATTCATGGAAACACATGAAATTCATAAGGATTCATGGAACACTAAGCAACACATGTATTTCATAGAAACACTCCACAACACATGAACTTCAAACATCTATTTGAACATAACACACTCAAACTATCTTTATTTCTTTGAAACAATTCATCAAACACATGGTGTGCAAGCTTTATTTTCCATACAAATAAATAAGATTCTATAAATACTTATTCAAACAAAAGCAATACTTAAACTATATTTAGCATAAATCTCCCTATACATACCTTGTATCTTCCTATAAAGCTTGTCAAATTATTCCTCCTAGCTAGCTCTTCTACACGTGATTCTTTCTATGATGGTGGGGTCTTTTCTATTTGATTTAGGCTTTTGAAAATGAAGGATGAAAGGGATATGAGAGAGCACTTCACATGAGATGGGAGGGAATGTCTTGAAAGTGATTTCCAAGCAAGGTCCCCACCACCCTTTATATAGTAGTTGGAAAATAATTAATTATTCAAGGACATATTTGCCCTTCCAACTAATTTAGTTTCATTCTAGCTTAGTTTCTCCTTGTTTCCTCATGTCCTAACTTAGTTTCTACCTATTCCTTTGGGTTTCAACTAGATTCATTATTATCTCTTTACTTTATAGAAAAAGAATCTCTTAAGCCATAATGACTTGCCTTTCCAAGTGTCCTTACACTTGTCCAAGTTCATGAATCTTCTCCACTCTTCTTGCATTTCACGTGGAGTAGCTTGGTCCAAGGAAAATTTATGCTTTTCTTTCATTCTTTACATATTATGTTATCTTTTAAATGAAGAAAAATATTCTAGTTTCATTTTCACTTTGTACATGACATTTAGCATTTTCTAATAAAATTTAATTTGAATTTTCTTCTTAAGAATAATATTGAATAATATAATTCTAGAGTTTTCCAAAAACTGACTTCAATTATAATATAAATTGCCCACAAGCAATCTATACAAAGTGTCATACAGACTTTTCATACAAGACTGTTCTTATCTTAATTCTAATTGGTCCACACTTCTTTTGATTATCAAACTTACTAAATCACTTAATTAAATAAATCTGGACATTCCACAATTTAGAGAAAATTCTATAGATTCTATTTATCATTTTTTCATATTTTTCCAATGCTTGAATTCTTCTAACTAATGTTTCAAAGTTGTCACCTTATAAAATTCATAGAAATTCTATTCTAGAGTTTCTTGTCACAAACTATTTTGATATTTTGCCACTCAAGAGTATTTTGTAATTTCATCAGGTTCTCATAAAATTTCTAAGGATATCTAGTCATTTCTTGTCTAAGGGTATTATGGTAAATTCATCATTCATCCTAGGGGCATATTTGTCATTTCCACCATAAAATATCTAGCCAAAAATATCTAAGGGTATTCTTGTCATTTCCAAAATATCCAAGGGCATTTATATAATTTCCATCATAAAAATATCTCACTAAAATATCTAGGGGCATTTTTGTAATTTTCAAAAATATCCAGGGGCGTTATCGTCATTTTCACCTTAAGGACATTTCTGTCATTTCTTATTTAAGGGAAGGGTAGTATGGTCATTTCCCCTAAACTATTTTTGTAATACCTCTAATTAATATTTCATATAATAATATAGATCAATCAAATATAACATTCACCTAATTTAACATTCACATCAATAATTTCACAAGAATAATTCACAATTATAACTATTGAAATATTAGGGTGTTACAGAACCAAATTTGAATTTTGAATAAGAGATAAGATTATCAGTTTTGATTCTTGAAATTGTGCAGATTTGCATAAATGTCATAGATAATCGATTACAGAACCCTGGTAATCTATTATTTCAAGGCAAAGTTTGTCTCTGAGCATAGCGTAATCGATTAATATGAGAACATAATCGATTACTCCAGAGAGATTTGAATATTGAAGCAGCTCTTAAGCATAAAGTAATCGATTAAAATACAGGGTAATCGATTACTCCAAAGAGTTTCTTACTCAGAAATGACCCTAAGCAGCAAGTAATCGATTAATACGACAGTGTAATCGATTACTCCAGAGAGTTTTTGTTTCTGGATTGCATTTGAACATCAAGTAATCGATTACTCCAGAGAATTTTTGGCTCTAAATTGTCTCTAAACCTCAAACAATCGATTAATATGCACAGTAATCGATTAAAGTAGACAATTTTGAGTGGTATTAGTCAGACAAATCATAGGCATGCTATCATATATTACATTTATCAAGAATTCCTAGCATGTTCCTAAGATCATAAAATGTATCTCAAGAAAGGGATTTAGTAAAAATATCAGCTAATTGATTATTTGTGTCAACAAACTCAATTGAACAATTACCCTTTTGAACGTGATCTCTGAGGAAGTGATGTCTAATCTTTATATACTTTGTCCTTGAGTGCATGATTGAATTCTTTGATAGATTTATTGCACTTGTGTTATCACCCATCAGGGGAATTTCTTTTAACTCCACACCAAAATGTTGGAGTTGTTGCTTCAGCCACAAACTTTCTGCACAACAACTTCCAGCTGCTATGTACTCAGCTTCTACTATTGAAAGAGCAACACATGATTGCTTCTAACAATGCCAAGAGATTAGTAAGCTTCCCAACAAGTGGCATGTTCCACTAGTGCTTTTCCTATCAAGTTTGCATCCTGCAAAATTGGAATTTGAGTATCCAATTAAAGTCAGTAATGCACCTTTGAGATCCCTTTTGAGTGTTGGATATAGGGGGAGCAACAAGAAGATGAAGCTTGTGATTTAGAAGAAAATTTTGAGCTTTTCACATGCCTTGAAGATTGTAATTCAAATTAAGTGTATGAGAGGCCAATCTTTTGATCCTTGCATTTCATGCACATAATCATTGACATGCTTACATGTTTTCATTCAAGTATCAAAGCTATTCATGTTTTTAGAAGAAATCAATAAGTAATGGCTAATGTTTTTGGAAAAATGTAATCTTATTGCTTTAATCAATTACACATCGGTTTAATCGATTACTTGCTTCGTTTTAAATCTGGAAAAGCCTTGAAGAACATATTAATCGATTACATAGCTCTTGTAATCGATTACATAGTAAAAACAAAAAGCATGCCTTACTGCTTTAATCGATTACCACAAATTGTAATCCATTACACAAGCTTGCTTCACAATGAACCTCACTGTTTTAATCGATTACCACAAATTGTAATCGATTACACAAGCATGCTTCACAAATGAACTTCACTGCTTTAATCGATTACAGCTCGGTTTAATCGATTATTCTGTTCGTTGTAAAATCCAGGATAAAGCTTTGAACACTTTAATCGATTAAGTGATAATTTAATTGATTACATAAGTCATTTTAATCAATTATTTGGCACATTGTAATCGATTATTGTCTATTACAAAAAGCTGTTATAAATTGGATAAAAGCTTGTCTGATTAAAAAACTTGAATACTTCGAATTTTCTGAATATACACAAGTCTTCAAAGTTAGAAAGTGATTTTCTAGGTTAACTAAGTTCTTGTCCCACTCTTTAATCTTCATAAGTATTGAATGATTTCTTGGGCAAGAGATTTCAAAGAAGTTTTGAAGAGCATGTTCTGAAATCCTTTTCTTCAATTCAACTCTGATTGGTAAAGCACATGCATTCATATTCATTGGATCATCAAGTTGTTTCTCTCCATTATCTCTGGTTGTAAATTCATTTTTTGTATTTTTTGTTATTTGAAGCTATTGTAATGAGTTATTTGAAGCTTGTGCTAGAGTAGGGTTCTCTAGTGAAGAATAAAGTAGTGTTCTCTGGTTCTTGATCACTAGGAGTCTAATAGGGTTTTAGATTTCTATTTTTTATCTATGGTTGATAAAGAGTGTTTGTTGTAAAGCTTGTAAGAAGTGAAATTTATAATAGTGAAATTCTAATCTAGTGTTGATTAGAAGAAAATGGATGTAGCTTTTTTTGAGAAGTGAACCAGTATAAATTTTTGTGTTGTTTTTATATTCCTTAATCTTTATTAGTTATCTTGTTCATTTGTTCTTGGTATTATTATCATTACTCAACAAGTCCTGTTTTGAGCAATTGACTTCTTGAGTTGAGTGATTTGATTGATTAGAAGCATTCTTGGTTTAAAAGTGATTAAGATCCTTTAACTCTGATTTTATAAATAAATTCTAAAAAACCAAGTTTAAACCAATTCACCCCCCTCTTCTGAAAGGGAGAAAAGATATTTTAATTTCTAAAGTTCTTGTCCCACATATTCAAATCTTCATGGTGTATTGAAAGATTTCTTAGGCAAAATTTCAAAGAAGCATTTGGAGAGGAAGTTCTGAAATTGTTTTTATTCTCAACTCTGATTGGTAAACCATATTCATTCATAATCATTAGATCATCAAGTCGTCTCTCTCTATTAGCTTCGCTTGTAAATTCATTTTTGTATTTTTGGTTGTTTGTAACTATTATAAAGAGTTCTTGAAGCTTTTTCTAGAGTATAGTAGGGTTCTCTGGAGGGAAGAGTAGAGAAGAGTTCTCTATGTCTTGATCATTAGAAGTCTAATAGGGTATTAGATTTTAGTTCTTTATCTAGAGTTGATAAAGGGTGATCTTTTGTAAGCTTATAAAGAACATATTTTGTTAATAGTGAAACTCTAGCCAAGGTTGGTTAGAAGAAACTGGATGTAACTTCTCTTGTTGAGAGGTGAAAAACTATAGCTCTTTGTGTTGATTAACTTTCTTTAATCTCTTCTTGTTATCTTGATCTGTGATTCTTGGTTAATTCTTTATTACTCAACAAGTTTTTATAATTTTTTCTTGGGTTAAGTGATTTGATTGATTGAAGCATTCTTGGTTTAATTGTGATAAAGATCCTAAATTCGCTGCTTGTTTTAAAGAAATTTTAAATACTCTGTTTTAACCAATTCACCCCCTGTGTGTGTTCATATTGTTTTCAGTTGGCATCAAGAGGTATTCTTGAGTGTTATTCAAGATGACTATCTTTTTAAAGAAAATGAATACCACACAGATTATCTTCAAAGAGGGTGTCTCCCTCATTCGTCCTTTGATGTTTGAAGGAGAGCATTTCAGTTTTTTTAAAAAATAGAATGCAGATATTCATTCGATCAAATGACCCTAGTGCATGGAATGCAATAGGAAAATGTCCTTTGGTTCCTATGAAAATTGTTGGTAATAATATGATTCCCAAAGAATGGGATGAGATAACTAATGCAGAAAATATAGTTGTTCAATATGATTTTAAAGCTATGAACATGATTACTTCTGCACTTTCTTGTGATGAATTCTTTAGAACTGTTAGGTGTAAAAGGTCAAAGGAGATGTGAGAGATGTTGGAAGTCACTCATGAAGGGACTGATTAAGTTAGAAGATCAAAGAAGCATGCCTTGATTCATGAGTATGAAATGTTCAAGATGAACACCACAGAAAATATATCTCAGCTCCAAACAAGATTCACTCACATTGTAAATCATCTTCTTGGTCTTGGAAAGATATTTGATACTAAAGAGTTAAACATCAAAATCTTGAAGTGTCTAACAAGACCATGGTAACCAAAGATGACAACAATCAAGGAATCAAAAGATCTATCCAAGATGTTCATGACTGCATTATTTGGTAAGCTTCTTGAATATGAATTAGAATCGTCTCAATTAACACATGATGAAAATGCAGATAAAAAGCAAAAGAGTATAGCTTTAAAGGTTGCAACTTATAATGTGGAAAAAGAAAAAGACCCAAGTGAAGAAGATGGTGTTGAGAATCTGAGCCTAATAGTAAAAAGATTTAGCAAGTTCTTGAAGAACAAAAAGAACAAGAAACTCAAAACTCAACAAAAGAAATGACAATAGCAAAAACAACACAAACTTCTCTTGCTTTGTGTAACATCACAAAAAATTGAAATATGTTAGTTAGAGATAAAAAGAGAAATTACAAAAATGCTTAAAGAAGAATGATCATATTACCCTTTCCCTTGATATGAGAATTACCATATTACCCTTGAGGGGAAATTACAAAAATGCCCCTAAAGTAAGTGACAAATTACCAAAATGTCCTTGGATATTTTGATGATATTTTGAAGTAGAAATTACAATAATACCCTTGAGGTGAGTGACAAACTACCAAAATACCCTTAGATATTTTGTCTTCGATATTTTGTAGAGACTTGAAGAAATTACAGAAATACCCCTGGGATGATAAATTACCAAATTACCTTAGTAATAGATAAGTATCATAAGAAAACTAGAAGTATCTAGACTGACCAAAAATTTATGATTAGGTAAGTCAGAAGATAAGGCTCTAAATTTTACTACCCAATATAATAAATACAAGTAAATAAACATTACAGTAAAAATGAAAGAAAATTTCATGAATATCTAAAGCTATCATGAGTTATAGTTTCAGACCATGTGATAATATGATGAGAAAAATTATCACATGAGAAATACCTGTGATAGTAGTGTGATACAAGAAGGATATGATAGAAGCTAATGGATTCAAGTGACAAGTTTAGAAGTGTTTATAATATATTTAGTTAGGATTAGTTAATTTAAGAAAAGAAACCAATCCTAGCCGTTTAGGATTTTGGGCAAAGGCTTAAGATTTTAAATGTATGTCACATACTTAGCTAGTATATGAATTGGAAGACACATGAAGTACACTAGATATAAATTAAAAGAAACAAAAACATAAGATCAAGCAAGCTTATATGTGAGATTTGAAGCTATATGGAAGTGAAAACATGTGTAGGTTAACATGTAAGCTGTATAAAAGATAATTTTGCAACCAAGCTTAGGAAAAATCAGATTTTACGTCTTGAAAACTCCATTCCACGTGCATAGGCCAGCCAAGCTCAAAGGAATATTGCTTTATTTGAAGATAACATGGCATTAAATGAATAAGGACAAAACTTTTAGATATTTTCCTTAGGTTATAATTACTTAGCCAACTTAGGACTAAACTAACTACTAACTAAGTTACATCCTAACTAATTTCTTTACTTCCTAACCAAAATGTTTTCTATAAATACCCCCTTGAATTAAAATTCTGAACAAGCCATGCTATTCCCCTCAAACTTACGGCCAATTGCATTTTCTCTCTTCACTTTGCTTTCTCACTTCCTTCTTGATATAGAAACCATAGTCCTTCACTTCTATTGCCTCCTTCACCTTTCCAAAGCATCAAATACTAGACAAGACTTTCATTCTTTCAATAACTTGAGGTGCAACCAAATACTTGGAGGAATTGGAAGCAAACTTGTTTGAGGTAGGTGAAAGTTAGGTTTATTTATCATTTGATTCTTGAGATTATTCGTATGGCAGTAAGCTGAATTTTGGACTGTTTTGAAATTCCCATATCTCCCTCTATACTTAACCAAACAAGAAGTTTGACCACTCATTCTAAAGCTTAGGATGTCCTATATGTTGTCCTAAAATATTGGACCAAAATAAGTAGTGAATCATGCCCAGAAATTATTTTAGCTCAAGCTGTCCGAAACTGTCCACACCCAAACAGCTTTTGTCATCCGTTTTGAAAAATTTATTTCTGTCTCATTTCTTACTCAAATAAGGTGTATGATATATGGAATTGAAGATATAGATGTTAACTATAAAATATAAATAATTCAGCTAAGTTTAGATTGTGTACTGTTGGTAGTCTTGAAAACACTAAGAGATGACAATGTAGAATTTTGAGTTTGTTAGTAGCCTTGGAGTGTTGTTATTAAGATGCTATAGCTAGAGTTTTAGAACTTCAATTTAAGCATGTGATATCTTGTTAGAAAGACTAGGAAGTCTAGTTTAACATACTAAAAGATGGGAATTTAATGAATGATTAGATGAATATAGATTATAGGAAGAACAAAATAATATGTAGTAAGAAATCTTGTTGTTATGATGTTCTTTGTTATGATTTATTTTGTGATGATGAAATCTTGATGTTTTGTGGCATAATTGTATGACATGAGTTATGTAGCTTTGCATGTCATTGAGCATGTCATGTGCATTAAGAAAGATAAAAAGATAAGACTTGAAGGGTGATACGATTAAGCCAAGCATGACCCTGATGGTGCCCAAAGGGTGATACGGTTAAGCCGAGCACGACCGTGAGGGAAAGACTAAAGAAAAATAATACCTGAAGGGTGATACAGTTAAGCTGAGCACAACCCTGACAGTACCCAACGGGTGATACGGTTAAGCTGAGCACGACCCTGCGGGAAAGGCATATTGACCCAAGGGTGATACAGTTAAGTTGAGCACAACCCTACGAGAGCAACCTAAATCTAGTAATGAGCTCATTGTCTAGTTTAGGGAATTAAGATACATTAAATTAAAGAGAAAGATAAATCAAAGACTAAAGAAAAATAATACCTGAAGGGTGATACAGTTAAGCTGAGCATGACTCTGATGATACCCAACGGGTGATAAGATTAAGCCGAGCACGACCCTGTGGGAAAGACATATTGACCCAAGGGTGATACAATTAAGCTGAGCACGACCCTATGGGACCCCGAAGGGTGATATAGTTGAGCTGAGCATGACCCTGCGGGAGGAACCTAAATCTAGTAATGAGTTCATTGTCTAGTTTAGGGTATTAAAGGGGAGAATAACAAAGGTAACTTATGCATTGACATGATTGAAAATGATGCTTGCATTAATGATGTAGTAGATTATTTTTAAGTGTTTGAGAATAAAATGAATCTACTTCGGGTTATATGTTTATGAAATTAAAAATCAACTATAATTGTTCACATGTTTTCTTAAAACCGCAGTAGTTGGAATAATGACGATGACACTGTATGATAAGTCATTTTTCACCTACTGGGAATTCTTCAGAATTCTCATTGTTTTAGTATGTTTCTGTGTCATTCCAGACAGATAAATTGAAAGGAGCATTTACAAAGTGAGGACAAGTTGGAAGATTTCTTTTAATATTGTGGACTTGTAGTATTTTGTTATATGCTTTGTAGTATATGGACATTACTATTATTGTATGAAATATTATTTACAACTTATTACTAAGTTTGTAATTTATTAAAGAGACCAAAAAGTTTCTATAGACTCTATATAAGCGTAATTTTCTAATATTGAGATAAGTTTTTCTTAATCAATTTTGTTTAAAAATTATACGTTAGAAAAGTTAACATCTTCTAGTTATGTTTTATGACCTAGGCATAATATAGTAATTGGCAGGATGTTAAACTTCGAATGTGGTGAGCAAGGTCATTTTAAATTTGAATGTCCTATATTTTCTAAGACACGGTTAGGTGAAAAGAAATCAAAGAAAACCTGGAATGAATGGAAAGACAATGCCTCAACAACATCTGATTCATCAAGTGAGAATGAAAAGGTAATTATGCTTCACTTCCATAATTAGTGAAGATGAAGAACTCTCATGTGCTGAATCTGAAGTAAACTCTGAGCTTGATAAACTTTTTGATGCTTTCCATGATATGCATGAAGAGGCCCAAAAGCTTGCAAAATCCAACAATAGGCTAAAAGGTAACCTTAAATGGCATATCACTAAACTTGCTGATAAGCAAACTGAACTTTGTAAGTTGAAAGAAGAGAATCAAAAACTTCTTTCAAGATACAAAGCCAATGGATGTGCGTGTGCTTCTTCTTCTACAAGTGTAGATAAATGCAAAGCCTTTGAAAAAGAATTGGATGATTTCAAAAGGAGTCAATCTGAAAAATATATGCAATTGTTTTCAAAAAATTCTTACTTAGTTGATCTGTTGAAAAAGCTTTATAAAGGAAAATGCATTTTAGATCAAATGCTAAATGTACAAAAATATGTTGGAGATGCTTCTGGTTTGTTTACAAACATAGAGCAAAACCTTTTAGAAATACAAAGTTTGTACCACCAAAACAAAAGAATCAAAGAGGCTTTTCAAAAACAAAGCATAATCAAATGACTCATTTTGAAAGAGCATCAAGATTTGTAACTTGCAATTACTGCATGAAGAAAGGTCACACATCTTATTTGGCACTTAGTTTGATTTTTGCAGGTGTGTCTTAGAGGAAAATTATCATTATGGTACTTAGACAGAAGATGCTCTAGACACTTGATACGTGACATGTTCATACTTACAAATTTGACTCTAAAAGATGAAGAATTTGTCACTTATGAAGATAATAATGAAGGAAAATAAGAAGGAAAAAGGTGAATCACTTGATAGAAATTGATCAGTCAATCATCTACTCAAAGGCCAAAGGAGTGGACACAAGCACATAGAAATTAGACTTCATTTCCTTAAAGATCACCTTCAAAAAGGGGAGTTGTTCAACTGAGTCTATTGATCATTCATTGTTTGGTATATTTAACAAACACTTATCTTGAAATTAATTCTATGATCTTAGGAACATGCTTGGTATTCTTGATGAATCTAATATATGCTAGCATGCTTGCAATGTGCCTGACTACATAATATACCATTTATATTGGTCATTCATCACATATGCTTAAAATTCGAAATCCTATTGAAAAACACTTTTCAATCTGCATAATTGTTTGCTTTAATCGATTACTATGAATCTTAATCGATTATTTGAGGTTTAGAGACAATCTTAGAGACAAAACTTTTCTTGAGTAATCCATTACAGTGCGAATTAATCGATTACTTGGTACTTTCAGTGCTTTTAAAAAATCAAAGTCTTGCTAGAGTAATCGATTACTATGACGAATTAATTGATTACTTTTGATTTAAATGCATCTAGAATCAAAATCTATCTAGAGTAATCAATTACAATGTTGTATTAATCGATTACTTAAGGCTGAGAACTATTTCAAAGTCTTTGCTTGCATGTCTCTTGTTTTGCACCTATCATTAATGGATAAAATTCCCTTTTTATGGTGTTTATATCTTCCTTTGCTTATCTCATATATCTCTTGATTATTTTTGACTTTGATAAGCCAAAAGGGGGAGAAAAATAAGAACATATTAAGGGGGAGAAAAATGAACATAGAGAACAAATATATGATGTGCAAGTGCAATTACATCCTTATATGATTTACTCTGAATTCTTAACTCTAAATTGTTTATTGCTCTTATCTAGATTTAATATCAAATTATGTAAGACAGGGGAGCAATATAATGAATATACATTATTTATGCAAACTATACTTGACACTTGTTCTTTACAAAAGCTGAATTGATTTCAGATATCAAGTATAAAGCTCCTAGCATTCATCCCTTGAAAGCACATAAAGGCTAAATATGTTCAATTGAATTTTGGCATGATCAAAGCCAAAAAGGGGGAGATTGTTAGATACAGGGGGAGCTTGAAGAAGGATTAAGATGTATGCTGAAGCTTGGAGCTTGAAGAAGGACCAAGATGTATGTTGAAGCTTGGATGGATTTTTGCTTTTAACATGCCATTCAATTGAAGGAATTTGTAAATTGCTTGATGTAGGAGAGAATCATCCTATGATCCTTTGCATTGCATAAACATTCATTGACTTGCATTCATGATTTTACAAAAGCACATGGTTTGTTAAAAAGGTTTAAGATTTCATGATTGCTCAAAGACAAGGTTTCATGGTTTCAAGTTTTTGGAAAAATCATTTTGGACCGTGTTAATCAATTACCACATATTGATAATCTATTACTTGAGCCTTGAAGAACATTTTAATTGATTACTAGCATTAAGTAATCAATTACTTAGTTCTTTTTTGAAAAGAAGTATTCCTGTAGTAATCGATTACAGGTCGAAATAATCGATTACTTTGTTCATATATCCTTTCCAGAAAATTGAAGAACACTTTAATCGATTATATTTGTTTTCAATCAATTACATATGAAGTTTTAATCGATTACTTTGACGATTTAATCCATTGCATTCAATTACATCAGTTTGTTATAAATAGCTAGTGGGTTTTCTGAAACTGACAACACATCACTCTACGAAATTTTAAAAGTTTTCATAAGCCTTCTAAAAAAGAGAAAATGTATTCTGATTTCTATAGTTCTTGTCCCACATATTCAAATCTTCATGGTGTATTGAAAGATTTCTTGGACAAAATTTCAAAGAAGCATTTGGAGAGGAAATTCTGAAATTATTTTTCATTCTCAACTCTGATTGGTAAACCATATTCATTCATAATCATTGGATCATCAGGTTGTCTCTCTCCATTAGCTTTGCTTGTAAATTTGTTTTTGTATTTTTGGTTGTTTGTAACTATTACAAAGGGTTCTTGAAGATTTTTTCTAGAGTAGGTTTCTCTAGAGGGAAGAGTAGAGAAGAGTTCTCTATATGAGAAGTCTAATAGGATTTTAGATTTCAGTTCTTTATCTAGGGTTGATAAAGGGTGATCTTTTGTAAACTTGTAAAGAACATATTTTGTTAATAGTAGAACTTTAGCCAAGGTTGGTTGGAAGAAACTGGATGTAGCTTCTCTTATTGAGAGGTGAACCAGTATAGCTCTTTGTGTTGATTATCTTTCTTTAATCTCTTCTTGTCATCTTGATTTGTGATTCTTGGTGAATTCTTTGTTACTCAACAAGTTAAGTTTTTATAATTGTTTTCTTGGGCTGAGTGATTTAATTGATTGAAGCATTCTTGGTTTAATTGTGATAAAGATCCTAAATTTGCTGCTTGTTTTAAAGAAATTTGAAAGACTCTGTTTTAACCAATTCATCCCCCTCTTGGTTATTGTGTTTGTTCATATTGTTTTCACATAGTTCTAGAAGGACCAAACAAATTCATGTGAAGCAATTCAAAGGGTCTTGAGGTGGAAACAAAGTTTTTATATTGAAAAGAAATATTGGTTTGTTTCCCTTTTTGACAAGCATCACATAGTTTGTCCTTTTCAAGCTTAAGTTTAGGTAAACTAATGACTAAGTCCTTTCTAATAAGCTTGTTCATGTGATGCATGTTAATGTGACTAGCTCTCCTATGCCACAGCCATGATTCATCAATCTTATTAACAACGCAATTACTATTATGGATGAATGCATGTTCTATAGAGAGTAAGTAGATGTTACCCGTTCTTTGTCCTACATGGATCACCTTCACTGGATTGACCATCACATATCAAGCAACAATTATTATTAAAGGATACCTTTAATCCTTTATCACATAGTTGACTTATGCTTAGAAGATTGTGTTTTAAACCTTCCACATAGAGTACATTTCTAATCTTGGTTTTAAAGTCGTCTCCTATATTGCCTTCTCCTATTATTTTGCCTTTATTGTTGTCTCCATAAGTGACAAATCCTCCATCCTTTAAAGTCAGATTTATAAGCATGGATTTGTTGTTGATTCAAGTGAAGCCAAGCATCAATGAACAAGAATCAAAGGCTCAAAAGTTTTGTGCTTTCAACATGCACAAAGGCAAAGTTCCATGGAAAGCATTGAAGACCAATTTGATTAATTATTAAAGGAAGTATATGATCTGATAATCCAATTGTGCACATCATGCATTAATCATTCATTTAGGATCATTAGATTAAAAGGTTTAATCAAAGGCAGTATATAACTAAGGCATTTAAAAGGTTAAGTTTTTGGAAAAACAAAGTTTTACTGAAGTAATCGATTACACATATACTGGAATCGATTATTTTGTTCTTCATGCCTTTAGAAAACAAATCATGATCATTGTAATCGATTACATATCGGTTTAATCGATTACTAAGGCTTTTTATGTAAAATGGAACTCTCTGTCTTAATCGATTACATAGAGTTGGTAATCGATTACAAGCCTATGCATATAGACTTAGAAAAATCACAGCTTACTGTCTTAATTGATTACATATCGTATTAATCGATTACTAAGCCCATTTAGGAAAATATGACTGACTGGTTTAATCGATTACTTCACGGAATAATCGATTATATTGTTCATAGCCCAAACCCAGAAATTAGTAGGAGCATTTTAATCGATTACAGTCTTGATTTAATCGATTACAAATGGTAAATAATCAATTACAGGAGCGTGTTTAATCGATTATTTTCAGTTAAAAATCTGTTATAAATAGAACTCACTTCTCTGAAGTTTGCAACTTTTGATTTTTCGTATTCTGGGCTTTCACGAACATTCTGAGCTTTCATTAGTGAGTTTCTCTGAGTTCTAAACATACTTAGCTTCACAAAATCTCATATAGGTTTTTGATTCAAGAAGGTGAAGCTTCATTCATTCAAAGCATAAGGAAAGGACTGCATATGTGATTGTAATCTGTCTTTCAACCTGAGAATCATTCATTGTGCATTCATTCTTGGATTATCAGGTGATAGCTTTCCTTATTCTTTGATGGTGTAAACTGTTCTTTGAATATTTGTAAGGATTAGTCTATTGTAATTGA
>PYAF01002595.1:21854-35427 GCA_007407185.1 Glycine tomentella
TTTATCATAAAGCTTTATAAGAATTCATGAAATCCATAAATATTCATAACTTAGTCAACAACACAAGTATTCCAAATATTTATTTAAACAAAACAATACTTAAACCATCTTTGTCTCTTTGAAACATTTCATCAAACACATGGTGTTCTTTCATAGAAACACTCAACAACACAGAAAATAATACAAAATTTTTACTAAAACACTTCAACCATGTAAATATAATTTAAATCCAACAACTTCTTATATATATATATATATATAATTCACAAAGATTCAAACGCTTATTCAAACAAAACATCTCTTAAATAAAGTAACACTTAAACTATATTTAGCATAAACTCCGCTATACATACCTTGTTTTCCTTTCAAAACATGATAAACTTCTTCCTAAAAGCTCCTAGATCCCATGTGAAGCTTCAAGATGCTAGGGTTTGTGTTATATTTTTATTCTTTGAAAGTGGAAAGGTGAAAAATGTAGAATTTGGAATATGAAATGGTTTTACACGTGAACTTCTCTTAGAAAGCTTGAAATTTTTGGTCCATTTACTCCTTTATATTGGGTTGAAGGAGATGCCTTTGCTACAAAAATCTTCTAGGTCATTATGACCTTGCTTTCTATATGGACACATCTTAATGGCTATTGATTTCTAACCATACAAGTGTCCTTATTCTTGATTTTTCTTAAGGCTTCTCCATTTTTCTTGATGGTACACGTGTAGTAGTTTGTGTTTAGGGAAAATCTTCACTTATTCTCCTTAATTCACGTGGAGTAGCTAAGGTTTAGAGAATTATTATGCTTTTCGTTATTTCTTGAATTTTCCCAAAACCCATTTTAGTAAAATATTAATTATGGATTCGTTAACCGTTGGATCTCCTTAAAATTTTAAAGGCACACTTCTATCTCACATATATAACCTTTGACCGTTGGGATCGTTAAAATAATGTCTAGAACTATCCACGTGTTCTGCCAAAGGGACAAGATAAGATTTTTGCCTTTTAAGAAAAATCTACTTAAACTAAATCTACACCATACAAGTGTCTTGACACTTGTCCAATTCATGAAGTCCTCTCTTAATCTCCTTCCAAGTGTCCCTTTGAGTTGGCAAAATCATGAAGCTTCACCATTATTTTCCAAGCTTCACATAAATGTTAGAGGAAAATCTTCATCATGTGCCTTACAAGTGTCCTAACGCTGGTATTCATCACATGACTCACTTTTGCAAGTGACTTTCATGAATATTCTCCCACTTTCTACATGGTTCTACACATGCTCTTCACACCTAGGGATGGGAACATAAGTTTTTCTTCCTTTTATACCATTAGATGCTTAAGAAAAACCTGATTCCACTTATGGTTTTCTGTCACAAACTATTTTGATAATCCGCTATCTAAGAGTATTCTGTAATTTCATTTATGTATTTCCATTAGGTTCTCACAGAATCCCTAAGAATATCTGATCATTTCTGGCCTGAAGGGCATTATGGTAAATTCACCCTTCATCCTAGGGCATAATTGTCATTTTCATAATAGAAATATCTATTCAAAATTTCTAAGGGTATTCTTGTCATTTCTAAAATATCCAAGGGCATTATCGTCCTTTTACCCTCAAGGGCATTTTTGTCATTTCTAATCTTCGGTAAGGGCAATATGGTCATTTTTCCCAAACATTTTTATAATGCCTCTAATTAATCTCTCATCCAAATAATTTGAACATAGACCATTAATTCTCTTATAACCTAAGACTAATATTTGACTATAATTCTGAAATTTTGGGGTGTTACAGGTGCCATACCAATAGAGGAGTGAAAACTATTGTTGTAGGTAAATTCTATCAAAGGCAAAAAATCTCCCCAGTTTCCTTTGTGTTCTAAAACACAAGCTCTCAACAAGTCTTCTAAAGACTGAATAGTTCGTTCAGTTTATCCATCAGTTTGTGGATGATAAGCTGAACTTAATTTCAATTTGGTTCCCAGAGCCTTATGTAAACTTTTCCAAAATCTAGATGTAAACCTAGGATCTCTATCAGACACAATACTAGAAGGAACTCCATGTAATTTCACAATCTCTCTTATGTACAAACTTGTCAGCTTTTCTAAAGAATATCTAATGTTAATGGGAATGAAATGAGCAGATTTAGTTAACCGATCTACTATAACCCATATGGAGTCAAAACCTTTAGGACTCTTAGGTAAAGCGGTAACAAAATCCATGGATATGCCATACCATTTCCATTGAGGTATCTCTAGAGACTGTAACATACCAGAAGGTTTCTGATGTTCTATCTTAGATTTCTGACAAACTAAACAAGAATACACATATTCACTTATTTCCTTTTTCATTTTTGGCCACCAAAACAAAACTTTTAGATCTTGATACATTTTAGTGGCTCCTATATGAATACTCGATTTACTTTTGTGTCCCTCTTCCAAAATTATTCTCTTAAGTTCAGGTTCGTTAGGTACACAAATTCTTTCTTGTAACCTTAATATACCATCTGTTCCTATCTTAAATTCACTATTTCCTCTATTGGATATATTTTCCAATATGATTTTAGGAAAGGATCAGATTTTTGTTTACTTCCTATTTCCTTTAGAAACTCATTAGAAACTTGCAAAGTTCCCAATTTTACGCTTACCGGCGTAGTTTCATACAGCAAACTAAGAACTCTAAATTGTTTTAACAAATCCATTTCCCTAATCATTAGTGCAGATATCATCAAAGATTTCCTACTCAAGACATCTGCCACCACATTGGCTTTTCCAGAATGATAATTAAATTCAAAGTCATAATCTTTCAAAAATTCCATCCATCTCCTTTGTCTCATATTTAATTCCTTTTGGCTAAACAAATATTTCAGACTCTTATGATCACTAAAAACCTCAAAATGTGAGCCATACAAATAATGTATCCAAATTTTCAATGCAAACACCACAGCTGCTAATTCTAAATCATGAGTAGGATAATTTCTCTCATAGGTTTTCAATTGCCTAGATGCATAGGCTACTACCTTTCCATCTTGCATTAGAACTCCTCCTAAACCCATTTTGTATGCATCACAGTACACTACAAAAGGTTTTTCTAAATTTGGTAAGACTAACATAGGTGTTGTAGTCAACTTATTCTTGAGAGTTTGAAAGCTTTCCTCACACTGTGTATTCCACATGAAGGCTTGACCTTTCCTAGTCAATGTGGTCAATGGTAAAGCTATTTTAGAAAAATCCTCAATGAATCTTCTGTAATACCCTGCTAATCCTAAGAAACTTTTGATTTCTATAACTGACTTAGATCGTTCCCATTCAAGTACAGCTTTCACTTTAGAAGGATCTACTGAAATTCCTCCTCCAGATATTTCATGACCTAAGAAATTTACTTTTTCTAACCAAAAATCACACTTAGACATCTTAGCATAAAGTTGCCGATCTTTTAAAATTTGTAAAACAATTTTCAAATGTTCGGCATGTTCTTCTCTAGTTTTAGAGTATACTAAGATATCATCAATGAATACCACTAGAAATTTGTCAAGATAAGGATGAAAAATTCTATTCATATAATCCATAAACACAGCCGGAGCATTGGTCACACCAAAAGGCATAACTTAGTGACCATAACGAGTACTAAAAGCAGTTTTGGGAATATCTTCAGATTTTACTCGGATCTGATGATATCCTGATCTAAGGTCAATTTTGCTAAAAACACAGGATCCCACCAATTGATCCATAAGATCATCAATCCTAGGCAAAGGATATTTATTCTTAATTGTCACTTTATTTAGTTGACGATAGTCCACACACATTCTCATGGAGCCTTCTTTCTTTTTTTACCAATAACACTGGAGCTCCCCAAGGTGATACACTAGGTCTTACAAATTGTTTACTCAACAATTCTTCTATTTGCTTTTTCACTTCAGTTAATTCTACAGGAGAAATTCTATAGGGTGCTATAGAAATAGGTCCAGTTCCAGGAATCAAATCTATAGAAAATTCGACTTCCCTTTCAGGAGGTAGACTACTTACTTCTTGGAATACTTCAGGAAATTCTTTTACTACAGGCAGTTCTTTTTCATCAGATTCAGTTTTAGATTCAGAGTGGGATATGATCATGTATACTTGAGCATTATTCTTTTTAATTGTTCTAAGGACTTTGCTAGGAGAAACAATCTGGACGTCCTTACTCACTTGAGGACTTCCAAAAATTATGTTTTATCGAAACAATTTAACAAGACATGATTGGATGATAACCAGTCCATACCAAGTATAACATCAATTTGTTACAAAGGTAAATAGATCAAGTTAACAGAAAATGTTTTGTCGTCAATTTTTACGGGGCAATTCAAACAAATCTCAGATGTGACAACTGATTCACTGGTTGGAGTGGTTACTATTAAGTTTAGATTTAAAGGAGACACTGAAAGGTTTGGATTATGGACACATGTATATGATATGAAAGAATGAGTAGCTTCGAAGTCAAATAATACGTCTAAAGGAATTTTATTTATGAAACACTTACCTTGGATCAAATCTTTGGATTTAGAAGTCTCAGTCCCACTAAGAGTAAATACTCTTCCTGTAGCTTTTGGTTTTTCTGGGAGAAGGCTTTGGCTTCCTTCTTCCTTCTTTCTTTTATTCAGAGGACAATTTGTTGAGATATGCCCTTTTTTGTTGCACATAAAACACAGAGGATCTTCATCTGGACATGTGGAGGCAATATGTCCAGGTTTTCCGCATTTGAAACATCTCACAGGAAAAGATGAAGGAGCTTTATTGAGTAGGTTTCTAGGATTAGGAATATTTGGACCTCTATAAGGCTTGCCTTGGTTTTGATAATTCTTCATTTTGTTTCTAATGGTTCCAATATTTTTATAATGAGATACTCTAGCCCGAGAATCTTCATCATAAATTCTGTACATGTTTACTAGATGAGAAAATTGACGCACTCCTTGGTAATTCACAGCTTGCTTAATTTCAGGCCTCAATCCATTTAAGAACTTGACACATTTTGAACTCTCACCTTCCACACCTTGATAATGAGGAAAAATACCTATCTAGCTCTTCAAATTTGACCGCATATTCTGCTACAGTCATATTTCCTTGTTTGAGTTCTAAAAATTCCATTTCTTTTTTATTTCTAATATCCTCAGGAAAATATTTTTCTAGAAATACCTTTTTAAAGATTTCCTAGGTCACAACTCGCCCTTCAGCCTCTAAGCATTGACGAGTGTTTTCCCACCAATACTCAGCTTCTTCTACTAAAGTGTGAGTACCAAAAATAACCTTCTGCTCCTCCGGACATGCCATAACTCGGAAGATTTTCTCAATCTCTCGTATCCAATTTTGAGCACCATCAGGGTTGTATCCTCCTTTGTAAGTAGGGGGATTGTTTCACTGAAAATGATCTAACCCGTGATACTCATTAGCTCCCATAGTTCCTCCTCCATTTTGATTCCTTAGAGCCTGAGCTAAGGCTTGGAGAGCATTGGCTATAGCACGAGCGTTCCTTCCTGTCATTTCTTTTTACTAAAACATTTTAAGTTAATGGGTGAGAGATAACAGACATTTTATATACTAATATATATATTCATAGATATATAAAAAGTTACAAGATTTATATTACTTCGACAACTACACCTTAGAAAGTTATTTCTACATCATTCATTACTCACAACTACTCCTAACTACTACTAGGGGTTATTTTCATATATTTCACACACTAATTTCTATTTCTACTAGTACATAATTTCATTTATTCTTTAGAAGTTCTATTCGACTTCTTCTACATGATAATATCATTGTACACGATGTGCTGGGGTATTTATGGGTTTTTCAGTTCCATAGTAAATATAATAGTCTATTTGGCAAAAGATTCTTCTATCATTGGACCATGGTATAATTGTAGTCTCATGTTCCTCTTTGGTAATAGGCAGTTCATTTTGATCCAAATTAGCTCTATACATCTTTGTAATAAAAAACGTTGTAGTTCTGTTTTCTTCTGATGTTTCCTCTTGAAATTGGTAATCAATCATAATGAAAGTTTTATTCATGGCATTCATCTTCCCTGAACAGTCACCACAGATTAGTACTATAAAATTCTTATTCCTATATTACAGAAAACATTTCATAACTTCACAAATCATAACAGAATACAGAAAACATATAACACAGAGAAGCACAGCAACCACATAACACACAGTCCTAAGAAACAAACATGCTCTGATACCACTATTGTAACGCCTCAAATTCCTTTTTATGTTGTATTGATTTTTAATGAAAATACTTTTCCTTTTGTAAGTAAAATAGCAAAGTAAAGTTTACTAATGACCAATTCCAAATAAATTTCGTCACTAATTAATATTTAAAGGTTCATTATAACATAAAATACAATACAGTTCGATATTTGTTCTAATTCATATTACAAATAACTCAAATATTTCATCATACAAAACATCTTCAATCAGACATCTTCAATACAGCCTTTCATCAGAACAATCTGCCAATCCTTCTTCACTGTTCATCTACTCACCTAAATCAAATCGGGGTCATAGTAGGTGTCAGCCATAGACACAAAAATACAGGGTAAGTGTATGACAAACATAATTTAAGCAAATAAAACATATGACAACATTCTTAAAAAGTGCATGATTCTTTTTTAGACTCTTATTAATTGGTACCAACAGTCAAGATAGCCCCATCCCTGTGGCACAGAATTGAAATGATCAGTCAGGGTCTCACAGTGTTGCAACAAGATTCTCACCCACACTCATGTGATCATCATGGGTGATGTGATTTCCCCATTGCCAAGTACCCCCAGCTTAGACCTCTCTTGTCTGAACGCTCGAACTCAGTTCTTGCAGCTATCTGACACACCTCCTCTTTGAGGCAACTATTATACCTCCTCTCTGAGGTAACTCTTATATACACCTCCTTTGTGAGGAAACTCTTATACACATGAGACATATGAAACTGATTCACTTATTTCATAACACTTTTCATCAACTCATATTTATTTTACTCAAAAATTCAACATACAGTATAGAACTCAACTCTATATTCATGTACAGAATCTCAGCATATTATTCAAGTACAGAAATTTATAGAAATACTCAACAACACATGAACTTCATAGAGATTTATAGAAACACTCAACAACACATGTAACTTAGAGAAATTCATAGAAACTTTTAGCAACATATGAACTTCATGGAAACACTCAACAACACATGAACATTCAGACACTTATTCAAACAAAACAACACTTAAACTATCGTCTTTTTCACCTTAAGGACATATCTAGCATTTCTTATTTAAGGGAAGGGTAGTATGGTCATTTCCTTTAACTATTTTTGTAATACCTCTAATTAATATTTCATATAAATAATATAGATCATTCAAGTATAACATTCACCTATTTTAACATTCACATCAATAATTTCACAAGAATGATTCACAAATATAGTTATTGAAATATTAGGGTGTTACAATTTTCCTCTTAGTCTTTCTTTTAGTTTTGCCCAGGAGTGCAAATGTTTAAGTGTGAGGTATTTTGATTGAGCGTTTTTAGTTAAATATTTTTCTATTCTTCTCAGCATGTTTGACTTCTCTTGGACTTTTATTTTCTCATTCTAATTCAGTTTTTGTCTTAGGCAAGCAAGTGGGCTTAATTGCTAATTGTTGCTTATTTCGGATTTTATGCTCACTTGACCTATCTTCCTTGTACAGGACCTACAGAGCTTAACAGAACTCCTAATAGAGCATATGAATAGTCCTTGGAAAGATAAGGAAAAGATCTACAATTTTATTAGAGATAAGCCAAGGAGAATTCTATCATTTGGAGGTCCATTTTAGGCTTTGAAGTCAGAATCACTGCACTTGAATTTTGGGTTGCGAGTTGAATTTTTATTGGTGTAAATAAGATAATTAATTAGAATCTATGGGCCAATTCATGGTCCATTCTTTCCTTCTGACTTAGTCACTATATGCTAGTGAAATTAGTTAGTGAACATTACACTACATTTTAGCAAAAACAGAATTTACATTTCCTTTTTAAGTTTTCAGAATTAAAACTCTCTTATTTTCTCTCAACTGTTATTCATTGTTCTTCATTTTCGTTTTCTGTTCTTCCATTTTTGTGCTCAATTTTGTGGGGCTTTCATTGATGATGATCATGGGAGGCTAAATAAACAATCAATGCAAGGATCCAGCCCAAGCAAGGAGAATTTGAGTTCTGATTTGGTATTTCACATTATGTGTGAATGCTCACTTTCTTCTTCAATCCTTTATTCAATTTTCATGATTATGAATGTGATTAGGATTGAAAATGGATTAGGTTATGGATTAATTTCCTAATTTTGAATTTTAATCACAGATTAGTTGGATGATATTTCAATTAGGTTTGTGATTTCAATTAATTTAGGAGTTAATTCGACTAAACCGCTTCTAATGAAATTGAATGAACTTTCATAACAGAATCATTATCTGAGAACTATGATAATTACCATTGCTTGGTTTGGTGAATTGGATTGATGCTCTTTAATCTGTTTTACATTACCTCTTATCAATTCGCATTAGTTTATACGTTTTCTGCAATTGTTACTTATCGCATGCAAATTGTTTGACAAAAAACCCCCTATTGTTTCCTAGTGAATTGAAGTTGGAACCATATTGATCGTGTCTCTAAGTCGACCTAGGTTAACCCTGTGCTACAGAATTAGCGTAGTTTAATTGTTTTGAAGCGATACGACATCGCTTATCAAACACCCAGTCCATCAGTCGTTGGTATGTAGCTGATAAGTGCCCTAATTCAGTTAAATTCATGTTCCAAATGCAAGCACTTATCTTTTGATTTCAGAAGATTTGATTATAAATTTGCCCTAAACCTAGTTATATAGCACCTAGTGCTTGTATAAAATTTGTTGTTCATATTTTGGAAGATTAATCCAATCATGCTTTGTATTTTGATAGATTCCGTGGATTTTCGAGGCTTCCAAATAAGTAAAGCAAGCAAGGAGGGCTTACATAGCAAACATGGGAGGTGTTACAAGCAATCCAGGCCCAAATTCCATTAAGCCCAAGGCTTTTTTCAAAGTTAAGGCTTTAACTAGCCCAGGCAACCAAACCATGTGTATTTGGCTTGCCCAAGCGACCACAAGTTCCAAGGAGATAACTATAAGCTCGCCCAGGCAAGCAAAACATGAAGAAAATGGTCGCCTGGGCGAGTAGAAGCAGGTATGAGGCAAATGTTATAAATAGGCCACGAATTTGGAGGAGAAGGCATCCCATTTTCTTCATTTTTACTTCCTTAGCTTGTTTCTTAAGTTTAGGAACTTAGATAATAATATTAGGTAGGTTAGGAAAGTGAGAGAAGTGAGGATTAGTGTGGAGACTCTGCTGGAAAGAAGCAGTAATGGGGCCCTTCATCAATTCTTCTCTTAAGAAGGTTCTCTCCATACTTGGCTAGCTTCTCTGAGGATTGGATGTAATCTTTTTTTCCCTATGTCTCTCTTTTAATATTTATTTACGCATTAATCATTTCTATTCCTTGTTGGTAATTTCATTCTGTGCTTAATGCTTGATTATACTTGATCACTAGTTTCATGAACTTAATCCTAAGTGAGACTGGAAACTAATCTTAGGGTTTTAACTGAATGATGTTACTCATTACGTTACGTTGCTAGGAATAGGGCATAACGTTCTGATTGCATAAAGCACGTGATTATAATTCTTAATGCTGGGATATTTACTTCATATGCGAGGAATCGATATTCGGTAGGTATCCTTAGAACTCGAATGCGAGGGATCAATTCGGGGTAAAATAGTTTGCATCAATAATGATAGGCGATGATTTATGCATGATAATATTAATTGGATATAAAAGGATAACAATGATGAAATCCAATCCCACTTTCTCATAATTATATTTCATTTTTGCTAAGTTTAGTTATCTTCCGTTACTTTCTTAAACAAATGAAATTCCGCTCAACCTACTTGTACATAACTATTGAACTGTTAAAACTGAGTAGCTCAAGTCCCTGTGGAGATGATCTTATAAATTTTTTGTAACTTACAACGACAAATCGGTACGCTTGCCGAGAGTCTTAACAGTAACGCCTACGTTTTTTAGGCAAAATGGCATGACCCTATAACAGAAGTTGGCATGTTCGTTGATGAATGTCATTTTTGCCTTCTTTGGGGCATGCATTCTGATTTGGTTGTACCCAGACTAGGCGTTCAGGAAGCTTAGTATTTGGAACTTGGGCACGCCATCGACCAGCCTATTGATGCTAGACAAAGGATATGCATCGTTAGGAAACTCTGTAAAATATAGGAACACTTCACACTTAACCAAGAGGGGGGGTGAATTGGTTAGACTTGGTAAATTAAAATTTTCTTAAACAAAATCAGAGTTTTCCCTTAGGATCTTTATCACTTTTGAAACCAAGAATCCTTATTCAATCAAATGTTCAGTCCTAGATATCCAATAGCTCAAAATTGAATTAATAAACAAAGCAAGACAATCAAGTTGAACATAATATAATCAAGAGAGAAATCAAGATCAAAGCACACAAAATTTATACTGGTTCACTTCAAACACTATGAAGCTACATCCAGTTTTCTTCCACTCAACACTAGAATGGAGTTCCGCTATTGCAATTTTCTGTTCTTACAAGTAATTACAAAGTCTCTCTGTATCCACCCTAGATAAAATTCAGAAATCTAAAACACTATAGATTCTTAGAGACAACCCCACTGAGAACACTACTCTGCACAACCCCTAGAGAAACTCTATCTCTAGATTACAAAACAAGAAACTCAATTACAATAGACAATCAAATACAAGTTCACAAAAGAATTACAACCACAAAGTTTCAGGAAAGAAATCACCTAATGATCCAGTGAATGACATGCAAATGAATGAATACAACAGGTTGAATAATGAAAACAATCTCAGAACATTACTTTCCTTATCTTTTGTAAAGAATCTTCTTGCTTCAAGAATCACTTAACAACCCATAAGTGTTTTAGTGAGAGCAAGAACTCAGAACCTAGAATATCACTAAGAATGTGTTTAGAAAGCTTATCTATGCTCAGAATACGAAATTGATCAAGTTACTAAACAAGCTGAGCAAGGGTTCTATTTATAACAAACTTTCTAACCGTCAGTAATCGATTATTTTGCTTATGTAATCGATTATTTCAAGACTGCAATCAATTAAACTGTTTAACAAACTTCTGGATATGAGCAACGAACAGAATAATCGATTATTCCGTCTTGTAATCGATTATGGATTCTGGTAATCGATTAAGACAGGAAGCTTCACAAACTTGAAATACACTATGTAATCGATTACAGATTCTGGTAATCGATTAAGACAGGAAGCTTGACAAACTTGAAATACACTATGTAATTGATTACGGATTCTGGTAATCGATTAATGCAGCAAAACATGTTAAGCATACGTATATGATATAATCGATTACTGTCTTTGGTAATCGATTAAGACAGGGAGGTGATTTTTTTTTGTTTAGCCTATGTAATCGATTACACCTCATTGGTAATCAATTAAAATGTTCATCAAGGCAGTTTATATGTGAACCAAGGTAAAATAATCGATTAAACCGATACATAATCGATTACATTGTTCTTGAAAAGTTTTCCAGAATGCACTAAGAACAAAATAATCGATTCTTATCTTGATGTAATAGATTAAACCAGTAGAAAACTTATTTTTCCAAAAACCTTTGATTTGATTCAAAAACTTAAATAGTTTAATCAAAGCATTGTGAATTCTATTTCTTAAACTAATCGACTTAATGAATGATGTGAATGCAATGCACTTGGATCACCAGAAATGCTTCTTCCTTTTACATTTAATCACAAGTTATTCTTCAATACTTCAAGGCATATTGAAAGCTAAAACCAAGCTTAATTCTTTGTCCATTCTTCAAGTTATTCCTTTGAAACCAACAATCTCCCCCTTTTTGGCTTTAAACATGCCAAATCTTTATTTGATTAACAGTAAGGCTTGGAGTTAATTATGAATCAATTTGAAGAACCTTAAGCTTTGCAAACCTGAAAATTTTCAATGCCTTTGCCAAGAACAAGTGTTAAAAGCATTTGTGATTCAAGTAGCATTCAATTACAAGTCATATATATTGATTAGCTTCCTTTTAACATCATAGCTCCCCCTAAATTTCAGCATCCATTCAGTTCAAGATTTTGGGTAAAAATGAACCAAAAAACAGGGGCAAACAGAGTATGATACAGAACATGCTTAATTATTCAGTTCTCCCCCTTAATTAAACATTTCTCCCCCTATTTGGCTTGTTAAAATGCAAAAACAGTAAAGGCACAACAGATAATGAACTGAAAGTATTATATAAAGCTTGAAGGGAGCCAGTACAAATTGAAATTTAAAAATACTATAGTTCAAATACATGAAAACATAAAATTTAAAGCAAACTACATAATTGTAGAATTCTATAGATCCATTATCAGTCATGTTTGCTTTTATGGAATCTAGCCTTTCCCTAATTTCTTCTAAAGCCTCATGAGTTTCAGCTTTGAAGTCTTCTTGTATCTTAAGCATAGAGTTCATCTTCTCCGGCATCAAGGACTCAAACTGGGAATAGAGAGGCTGTTGAGGATTCCTTTCCTCATCTTCTGAATCCGCAACAACTTGTTCTTCAACAGCAGCAGCAGCAGTAGGAGGGGCTTTGTAACACCCTAAAATTTCAATAACTGCAAATGTATGGTCAAAATGTTTCTTGCACAACTTTTTGATATAAGTGTTAGGTTATGTGAGACTTGATTGATCTATATTTAAGTTATTTGGGCAAAATATTAATTAGAGATATTACAAAAAATAGTTTAAATGCCTTTAAGGTGAAAATTACACAAATACCCTTGGATACTTTGGAAATTACCATAATACCCTTGAGACTAAAACTATCTGAGACACCCTTAGAGATTTTGTGAAAACTTGATGAAATTATAGAATACTCTTAGATGGCAAATTATCAAAATACTTTGTGACAAAAAACCTTAGAATAGAATTTCTATGAATTTTATAAAGTAATAAATTTGAAACTTTATTCAGAAGAATTCAAGCATCAGAAAAATATGGGAAAATGATAAATAAAATCTATGGAATTTTCTCTTAATTGTAGTATATATAGACTTATTTAATAAATTTTTTTAGTAATTTTGATGGTCAAAAGTAGTATGGACCAATCAGAATTAAGGTAAAAGCAATCTTGTATGTAAAGTATATGTGACACTCTGTATAGACTACTTGTGAGCAATTTATACTGTAATTGAAGTCAGTTTCTAGAAAACTCTAGAGTTCTATTATTTAATATTATCCTTTAGGTAGAAGAGTTGAAATTGAACTTTACTTCTTCCTATAAAAGGTCATGTGTGAAGATGAATTCGAATTGAATTTTACTTCCTTCCAATGAATGCCATGTGTGAAGCTATCTTTAAATTGAATTCTTCTTCTTCATAAAAGGTGACATGTGGATACAAGGAAAACCACATAATTTTCTTCTCTTTAAGAAAATGAAAACATGATAAATAGAAA
>PYAF01002595.1:35527-59041 GCA_007407185.1 Glycine tomentella
AGCATGAAAGAAAGTAAATTTTCTCCTCCTTCTTTGTTGTCCACGTGAATAAGCTAGAAGAAGAGAGAAACTTCATGAACATGCCAAGTAAGAGGACATTTGGAAGAAAGGTGTCATGCCTTGAAGGACATGTGTACAAGATGGCATGAAGAAAAGAAAAATCTTCTCCTATTTATTGGATGGTCACGTGAAAGATGGATAACCATGGAGAAGCTTCATGATTTGCCAAGTGGAGGGACACTTGGAAGAAAGAAGGAAGAAGCTTCAAGACTATGACAAGTGGTGGGACACTTGTAAAGGTCATGACAAGTATAGGGACACTTTAATGGAAGCATCATGACTTAGGAGATTTTTGTAAATATTCTATTATTTTCAAACTCTATATAAAGGGGGGGAGGCCTTAAAGTCATTCTCAAAACTTCATCCTACTACACCTTCACGTGAATATCTCTCCCATCTCTTTCATTTCATTATCATCTTTTCCTTTCCAAAGCATAAAGAGACTCCACTTTCCCTTGAAGATCACGTGTAGAAGCTAGTACCATTAGGAAGAGATAGACAAGCTTCATAAGAGGTTATAAGGTATGTATAGGGAAGCTTTATGATAAAGATAGTTTAAGTGTTGTTTGTGTTTGAATAAGTGTTTGAAGTTCATGTGTTGCTGATTATTTCTATGAATTTCTCTAAATTCCATGTGTTGTTGAGTGTTTCTATGAATCTATATATATGTATTGGTGCGAAAACGGCAAGTATACCCTCGTTTCAAGTAATAAAGTAGGTAAGTAGAGTATCGTATCCACAGAGATTGACACTGATTCTATTGTAATTCATAGTCTAAGCAATTGGAAGGAAAAATAAATTGTTTTTGAGAAAATATTGTTGTGTTGTGAAATTGAGTGATTAAGTAAATAATAGAAATGAAAAAGAATTAAAAAGTAAGTTGAGTAAGTTGTAAATCAATGGATGAAACAATTGTGATTAGGACGCAATCCTCTTTGATTCTTGCCTCTTTCACTTAACTGGTTATCAAAGCCGATTGCTTCTGATTACTCAGAGAATAATCTTTTCTAATTTAGCTAACCCCTAATCCCTTAGCGAATTAGCCCTTTAACCTGAATCAAAACCCTAATCCCTTAGTGATTTCTATCAAGCTAAGCATTTAAAAGAATATATTATAAAGTTCTGCAATTATACATCCCTATCCTTAGGCAATGTAAAAATTGTTATCTTGCTCATGTCAGAAATTAGAACCCCAACATCCCTATTGCGAATCCTAACCCTCAGAACTTAAATAGAATGGTCAATTCTAAGAAAGAATATAACAATGAAGAACAGAGTAAAATAAAGCAATCAGAATAATCTCATTCAATACCAGTCAAACTACGGAGGAGTTCACATTGGTTCTTGGCTAACCACAATACTGAAATTTAGCTTGACATAGTCATATAAAACACCAAAGCATACAAGGAAAACATGATTCCTCAACAAACCCTAGCTGCTGTCAAGAGTGGTTATCAATTGCTATCCAAAGGTTTAGAATGATTAAAAGGTGATTTTTTTTTTTTTCAGTCCAGAGGCCTCCTTTTATAATTGCCTTGAAGATGTGTAATTCCAGTAACAAAGCCTCTTTTTCCTCCTAACTTTCGAACCCAATCTTTCAAATAAAGGAAACAGAATTGTCATCGTGCTAATCGCGCGGGATTCCACGCTGATCGCTTGGATAACACAAGCTGAGGGTTTCCTTTCGTTTTTATGGCACTGGTCGCGTGGCAATACACGCTGATCGCGTGGATTATTCGAACTGAAGGGCTGATCCTGGATGTCTGGCGCTACTCACGCTGCCTTTCACGCTGATCGCGTGAACTATTCGACTTCATGGCACTGGTCGCGCGGACTTGGCACTATCCGCGCGACTTGTTCGAGCTGAGAGCTTGACATGTGCATTCTGGCGCGACTCGCGTGGAACATGGCGCGGATCGCACGAGACCTTCCTTTTGGTTTTTCTTCTTTTTGGCTTTTATTCTCCTCCTTGTGACCTGAAATCGTGCTTTTGTAATGAAATGAAATAAAATTGAATATAAATAACAAACTAACCTATTCTAATCTATATTCCTAATTATTTAATTGAATTATAACCTAAAACTAGCCTAAAACTAAGATGTGTTAGCAACACATCATGTATATAAGAGTTGCCTCAAAGAGGAGGTGTGTCAGATAGCTGCAAGAACTGAGCCCGTGCGTTCAAACAAAAGGTGTCTGAGCTGGGGGGGTGACTCTTGCAGTGGGGAATCACACCACCCATGATGATCACATGAAGTGTGGGTGAGAACCTGTGCAACACCAAGAGACCCTGATTGGTCAGATAAATTATGTGCCACAGGGATGGGGCTATCTTGACAATTGGTACCAAATATTGAAAGAGTTTAAGAGAATCATACATCATGATGTTGTTATGAATACCTGCATATTGAATATATTCTGTTGCTTAAATTATGTTTATCATAAACTTACCCTGTACTTTGTGTCTGTGGTTGACACCTGCTGTGACCTCGATTTTATTCGGGCGAGCAGATGAACAGCAAAGAGAGACTATTAGTTGTCTACAAGAAGAGAATTTTGTTTGAAGATGTAATATTTTGAAGAGATTATGTTTGAAAATGTATTTCTTTGTTACTGAGTGTTTTAGTTTGTTTGTACTAGGTAATAGAATTGATACCAGTCTGTATTTTATTGTACATCAGATTTATAAATATCAATCAGTGAGGAAAAATCTTTTGTACTCTTATTATATGTTACTTCAAAATTATAAATATTACTCAGTAATGGAAATTTGTGGTTTGGTATTTTTAAGCAAATCGAAAAAAATTCATTTAAAAATCAATAAAAACAAATTGTAAGTTGAGGCGTTACAGGCTTGACTAGCCATGATCCACCCATCAGGGGTTTTCCTCATCCCCATTTTGGTGAGATGTTTCTCCTTGATCAGGCTGTTGGAGGAGTTGGTGTTATCAACCACTTCATTTTCAACATCTATGTTGAAATGGTCAATGAATCTAAAGACAAGCACAAGGTAAGGGAATGGATAATTAACCAATCTCTTAGACTTAAGCATTATTTCTTGAAAGATAAGCACCCAGTTCATGGGTATGTTGTTCTTCAACCCATAGACCAACTGAAGGTCTTCATCCGTTGCTTGGGCATGATTGTTAGCCCTTGGTGTGACCACATAGGTGATGATGTAATGGAGGAGTCTATCCTTAGGAGTCATGGGTCCAGTACCCAATCTATTCCTAAGTTGCATGTGTGGATCATGCAACATCTCCCTATATGTGTCCATTTTGTTGTACCCATTAGGTTCCTCATCAAACCTCCTAGCCCCCTCACAAACAACTCCAGCCACAGACTCCCAAATCTCAGGGGGTAATCTCCATTGTCACACCCTTGACTTTGGAGACCATATTCCCCTGCATAAACCCTTTGGCATAAGTATAGAACACCTTCACCAAATCAGGGTAGAAAGTACCCTTCATTTCTAGAAATCTTCTAAGCCCTTGGGCTTCGAAGTAGGTTGGGAATTGGAAACCTTCTCTTATAAACCAATCTAACTCTAGGTATTTAGGAGAGGCTACAGGTTTGGTTGCATTGAACTCTAAGTAGTTCATCTTATCAAACTCCGTGGAGAACCACAAATCAAGTCTGTTTGGGGGTTAAGGTGGAGGTGGGTTAGAAGAAGACTCTCATACTTTCCTCTTAGAGGACTTAGCCCTTTTTGGTGTAGGGTTTGACATATTTTCAGGATGTTGTATTGAACACAAGAAGCACTAAAAACTCAGAAGGTTCAGAGAAGAAATAGACAATGGTGCAAATGGTTTGTTGAAGCAATGCATTATTTATAGGCACAAATAAGGCTCTTAACGTTCATAATTTTGAAAAAAATAGTTGTTAGTGACAGTTAAGGCACTTCAATGGCCTTGGATTTGCTTTGGATATGGTTGGACAGTTACATTTTCAGAGAAAAAATAGTCAGAGCACGTTCAACAACATAAATAATCGATTATTTCCTTAAGTAATCGATTATTTCAGCACATTTGGGACACAAAAATTACACATAGTAATCGATTATCCCGTGTGGTAATCGATTATTTTCCTACCAGTTAGAGGTAGAAGAGGACATATAATCGATTATATGCTAATGTAATCGATTATATTATAGATTTGGGGATTTTATCAAGTATCAGAACTTTGTGTAATTGATTATCCCGAGTGGTAATCGATTATTCGAGGAAGATAAAAAATTTTAAGCTTGTGGGTAATCGATTACCTTATGGTGGTAATCGATTAATCCAGTGTGACATTTAAACTGGAAATGGATTTTTTATATATAATAATTAATTATCCCGATGTGTAATTGATTATTCCAGAGGGAGTTAATTTTAGAAACATGAAGAGTAATCGATTACCAGATCAATGTAATCGATTACAAGAGCACAATTTGCACACATAAAGTGATTTTTGATTAATTTAATCGATTAACCCGTGATGTAATCAATTATTACAGCAAATGTATCAGAAATAGAGCATTATAGCAGATCAAATCGAATTTCAATCATTCAATGATGAATGCAGCAGTGAGGCTTCAAATAGTCATGGAAAAGCATACATTTAACCAAGCTAGCATATATTGTTCTCATCAAGAATGCCTAGCATTCTTCTAAGTGCATAAAATCTATCCTTTGGCAAAGGTTTAGTGAATATGTCAGCTAGTTGATTATAGGTATCAATGAACTCAACCTTGATGTTACCTTTCTGCACATGATCTCTTATGAAATGATGTCTAATTTCAATATGCTTGGTCCTTGAGTGCATGGCAGGATTCTTTGAAATGTTTATTGCACTTGTGTTGTCACAAAGTAATGGTATCTCCTTAAGATCAACTCCATAATCTTGCATTTGTTCCTTAAGCCATAGGCTTTGTGCACAGCAACTCCCAGCTGAGATATATTCAGCCTCAGCAGTTGACAAGGCCACACAAGCTTGTTTCTTGCAATGCCATGATATGAGTGAGCTTCCAAGGAGACGACAAGTTCCACTTGTGCTTTTCCTATCAAGTTTACATCCTGTAAAATCAGAATCAAAATATCCAATAATATTTATTGGTGCACCTTTAGGATACCATAGCCCAACTTTGGGTGTTGCCTTGAGGTATTTGATGATCTTTTTGGCTGCTGTAAGGTGAGACTCTTTTGGATTTGCTTCATATCTTGCACACAAGCAAACACTTAGCATAATATCTGGTCTAGTAGTTGTCAAATATAGTAAGGAGCCAATCATTCCTCTATATTTGGATTCATACACTTTCTTCCCTTTTTCATCTGAATTAAGGTATGTTGAAGTTGCCATAGGAGTTGTAGCATCTTTACTTTTCTCCATCTCAAACTTCTTGATGACTTCAAGGCAATACTTTGATTGACTGAGGAAAGTTCCATTCTTCATTTGCTTAACTTGAAGTCTTAGAAAGAATGTTAACTCTCCTATCATAGACATCTCAAACTCTTTTTGCATAGCTGCAGAAAATTCTTTACAAAGCATTTGATTAGTTGAACCAAAGATAATGTCATCAACATATATTTGAACCAATAGGATATTACCCTTATGCCTCTTGATGAACAAGGTTTTATCATCATTTCCCCTTGCAAAAGATTGATCAAGTAGGAACTTACTCAATCTTTCATACCATGATCTTGGAGCTTGTTTCAGACTATAAAGGGCCTTTTTCAGTTTAAAAACATGATTAGGATGTTTAAAATCAGAAAAACCTGGAGGTTGTTCAACATATATGTTCTCCTCTATGTAACCATTCAAAAAGGCACTTTTGACATCCATTTGATAAAGTTTGAAATCTATTAAGCATGCATATGCAAGTAATAGCCTAATTGCTTCCAATCTTGCAACTGGAGCAAAAGTTTCCTCATAGTCGATGCCTTCCTTTTGGTTGTAACCTTTAGCAACCAATCTAGCCTTGTTTCTTACTATGATTCCACTTTCATCAAGTTTGTTCCTAAAAACCCACTTGGTACCAATAGGCTTAATTGATGAAGGTCTAGGAACAAGTTCCCAAACTTCGTTTCTTCTGAATTGATTCAGTTCATCATGCATGGCATGCATTCAATGTTCATCTTGCAAGGTATGGTTAATATCTTTAGGTTCAATTTGAGATACAAATGTCATGTCACAACATAAATTTCTAAGAGAAGATCTAGTAGAGACTCCCTTTGACACTCACCAATAATATTGTCTAGTGAGAGGTCTCTTGTAGTTCCCCATTCTTTTGGCCTTTGGTTGGAAGTTGATAGAATTGCTTCAGCTCTAGGTTCACTTTTCTCATTGATAGATAGTTTCTCAAGCTGGGCATTTTGCTCCAATTGACCCGCATCTTCATCACAATCTTTTTCCTCTTTTGAGGGGTTAGATTCATCACAAATTACATGGACAGATTCTTCCATGCACATGGTTCTTTTGTTGAAGACTTTATATACTTTACTTTGCAATGAATATCCATGAAATATCGCTTCATTAGCCTTGCATCAAACTTTTCTAGTGATTCTTTCCCATTATTTAAAATAAAACACTTGCAGCCAAAAGTTCTTAAATGAGAAATATTGGGTTTTCTTCCTTTGTATAACTCATAAGGTGTTTTCTTCAAAATGGGTCTTATGAGTAATATCTATTTAAAGTGTAACAAACAATGCTTACTGCATTAGTCCAAAAATACTTTGGTAAATTAGTCTCATTTAGAAGTGTTCTTACACCTTCTTCAAGTGATCTATTTTTCCTCTCCACAACACCATTTTGTTAAGGTGTTCTTGGAGCTGAAAAGTTGTGGTTAATTCCATTTTCTTCACAGAATTTTTCAAAATGTTCATTTTGGAATTCTCCACCATGATCACTTCTAATTGAGATAATTTTACACCCTTTCTCATTTTGAACAAGTTTGGCCAATTTACTGAAAGCATGGAAAGCATCACTCTTGGATTTCAAAAGCAAAGTCCAAGTAAATCTAGAGTAGTCATCAACAATAACAAGTCCATAGTAGTTACCACCTAAACTCATGGTTCTAGAAGGACCAAACAAATCAGTGTGCAGTAATTCAAGTGGTCTTGAGGTGGAAACAATGTTTTTACTTTGAAAAGAGATTTGGGTTTGTTTCCCCTTTTGACATGCATCACATAGTTTGTTCTTTTCAAATTTGAGTTTTGGTAGGCCATTAACTAAGTCCTTTTTAATGAGTTTATTCATATGGTGCATGTTAATGTGGCTAGCTCTCCTATGCCACAACCATGTTTCATCTCACTTACTCATTAAGCATGTAGTCTTGTGGAATAATGCATGGTCTATGGAAAGCAAATAAATGTTACCTTTTCTTTTGTCAATGTGGATTACTTCTCCACTTTTACCATCACATATCATGCAGCAATCTTGATTGAAAGAATTTTAAAAGCTTTTTCTCATAATTGACTTATGTTTAGTAGATTATGCTTTAAGCCTTCAACATAGAGTACATTGCTGATTTTTGTGTTCAAGCTGTCACCAATGTTTCCTTCACCTATGATCTTCCCTTTATTGTTGTCTCCATAAGTAACATAGCCCCCATCTTTAAGTGTAAGATTTTTGAGCAATGACTTATCACCGGTCATATGTCTTGAGCAGCCACTATTAAGATACCATAAGGAAGAGCTTGCTCTAAGACATACCTACAAAAAGAACAGATCACTTCATAGGAGAAGGTACCCATTTGAGTTTGGGTCCAAAGGGGTTAGTTGCTTGCTTTTTCTTTTCTACCCAAATACACTCACCATTTGGGACATAAAATCTTCTTGCAAAACATTAGTAAGATGTATGCCCTTTCTCCATACAATAGTGACAAACAACATCTTTATATGAATTTCTAAAGAACCTCTTTTGATTGAATCTTGGATTCTTCCTCTTCTTCTGTTTTGAAGGTACAAATGTTGTCTTTTGAACACTTTTAAAACTCTTTTTGTACCCCAATCCAGAAGTGTTACCAAACTGTTTTTGAGCACTCAACATATCATTCAAGTCACATTTTCCTTTGTTGAGTTTTCCAAGATATCAATCAACTCATTGTTCTTTGAAACAATCTGCAGCATATCATATATTTTTGTTCTTGATTAAGTCTATACGTTCATCAAAAACTTTTTGCAGCATATCATATTTGTCACTAGTTGTAGAGGAAGAGGCACATACACAACCACTTGATTTATAGCTTGAAGTAAGTTTTTCATTTTCTTCCTTCAAGTTACAAACTTCAGTTTGTAATTCCATTATTTTTGCAAGATGATCCTCAAGGTTTTTCTTAAGCTTATTGTTGGATTAGGAAGCTTTTTAGCCTCTTTATGCATCTTTTGAAAAGCAAAAATGGCTTGATCAAGTTCAGAGGTTACCTCATCTTCTTCATCTAAGAGATCATCATTCTCTTCATTGACAATTGAAGAAAGGCACATGTTAGCTTCCTTAATTCAGTGGAGGATTCAGAAGTTGTAGAATCATTGTCCTCCCAAGCAATGTAGGCTCTTCTTGGCTTTGCTTCTCTCTTGCCTTTGCTGTCACTTTGTTGTTTCTTCAAGTAGATTTGAACATTCTGATTTTATGTGGCCAGGTTTGCCACATTCAAAACATATGAAGTTGTTGTCAATCTCCTTGATGTTGCTAGTGTTGTTGTTGGTATTGCTCTTGTTGTTTCTTGTGAATCTTTTGCCCTTATTCTTCTTTAGAAATTTGATGAACTTTTTCACAATCAAGTTCATACTTTCTTCATCTTCCTCATCGTTTTCTTCTTTTTCTACCTTAGGTGCTGCAGTCTTTAGTGCAATTCCTTTGCTTTTTCTATCTGCATCTTCACCAAAGGTTAGTTGAGATAATTCTAATTCATACTCAAGTAACTTACCAAAGAGAGCAGCCATGGTCATTTGTGAGAGATCCTTAGATTCTTTGATAGTTGTCACTTTTGGTTGCCATGCTCTAGTGAGACACTTCAAGATTTTGATGTTCAATTCTTCAACATCAAAGGTCTTCCCAAGTCCTAAGAGATGATCACTATGTGTGTAAATCTTGTTTCGAGTTGAGAAATGCTTTCATTTTGGTTAATCTTGAACATCTCATATTCATGTATCAAAGAGTGCTTTCTTGATCTCCTCACCTCTTCAGTTCCTTCATGGGTGATTTCTAGCATCTCCCACATCTCCTTGGCACTTGTACATCTAACTGTTGTGAAGAATTCATCAGAAGAAAGAGCAGAACTTATCATATTCTTGGCTTTAAAATCATACTGAGCAATCCTTTTTTCTTCATCATTCATCTTATCCCAATCTTTGGGAATCATGTTATCATCAACAACTTTGATTGGTACCCTAGGACCTTTTTCAATTGCATTCCAAGCACCTGGATCATTAGATTGAATAAAGATCTTCATTCTATTTTTCCAAAAACTGAAATGCTCCCCCTCAAACAAAGGATGTCTATTTAAGGAGGCACCTTCCTTGAAGGTTATTTGTGAAGTATTCATTTTTGAAAGTAAGTGATCTTGAGTAACTTTCAAGACCTAGCTCTTGATGCCAATTGTAAAATATAGGAACACTTCACACTTAACCAAGAGGGGTGAATTGGTTAGACTTGGTAAATTAAAATTTTCTTATACAAAATCAGAGTTTTCCCTTAGGATCTTTATCACTTTTGAAACCAAGAATCCTTATTCAATCAAATGTTTAGTCCAAGGTATCCAATAGCTTAAAATTGAATTAATAAACAAAGCAAGACAATCAAGTTGAACAGAATATAATCAAGAGAGAAATCAAGATCAAAGCACACAAAATTTATATTGGTTCACTTCAAACACTATGAAGCTACATCCAATTTTCTTCCACTCAACACTAGAATGGAGTTCAACTATTGCAATTTTCTGTTCTTACAAGTAATTACAAAGTCTTTCTTTATCCACCCTAGATAAAGTTCAGAAATCTAAAACACTATAGATTCTTAGAGACAACCCTACTGAGAAAACTACTCAGCACAACCCCTATAGAAACTCTATCTCTAGATTACAAGCAAGAAACCCAATTACAATAGACAATCAAATACAAGTTCACAAAAGAATTACAACCATAAAGTTTAAGGAAAGAAATCACCTGATGATCCAATGAATGACATGCAAATGAATGAATACAACATGTTGAATAATGAAAACAATCTCAGAACATCATTTTCCTTATCCTTTGAAAAGAATCTTCTTGCTTTAAGAATCACTTAACAACCCATAAGTGTTTTAGTGAGAGCAAGAACTCATGGAACCCAGAATATCACTAAGAATGTGTTTAGAAAGCTTATCTATGCTCAGAATACGAAATTGATCAAGTTATTAAACAAGCTGAGCAAGGGTTCTATTTATAACAAACTTTCTAACCGTCAGTAATCGATTACATACGCTCATGTAATCGATTATTTCAAGACTGTAATCAATTAAACAGTTCAACAAACTTCTGGATATGAGCAACGAACAAAATAATCGATTATTCCGTCTTGTAATCGACTAAGACAGGAAGCTTCATAACTTGAAATACACTATATAATCGATTACAGATTCTGGTAATCGATTAAGACAAGAAGCTTCACAAACTTGAAATACACTATGTAATCGATTATGGATTCTGGTAATCGATTAAGATAGGAAGCTTGACAAACTTGAAATACACTATGTAATCGATTACGGATTCTGGTAATCGATTAATGCAACAAAACATGTTAAGCATAGGCATATGATATAATCGATTATATATTCTGGTAATCGATTAAGACAGAAAACTTGACAAACTTGAAATACACTATGTAATCGATTAAGGATTCTGGTAATCAATTAATGCAGCAAAACATGTTAAGCATAGGCATATGATATAATCGATTACTGTCTTTGGTAATCGATTAAGACAGGTAGGTGATTTTTTCTATTTAGCCTATGTAATCGATTACAACTTGTTGGTAATCGATTAAAATGTTCATCAAGGCAGTTTATATGTGAACCAAGGTAAAATAATCGATTAAACCGATACGTAATCAATATATTGTCTTGAAAATTTTTCCAGAATGCACTAAGAACAAAATAATCGATTCTTGTCTTGATGTAATCGATTAAACCAGCAGAAAACTTATTTTTCCAAAAACCTTTGATTTGATTCAAAAACTTAAACAGTTTAATCAGAGCCTTGTGAATTCTATTTCTTAAACTAATTGTCATAATGAATAATGTGAATGCAATGCACTTGGATCACCAGAAATGCTTCTACCTTTTACATTTAATCACAAGTTATTCTTCAATACTTCAAGGCATGTTGAAAGCTAAAACCAAGCTTGATTCTTTGTCCATTCTTCAAGTGATTGCTTTGAAACCAACAAACTCCGTGTTGAGGTCAATGTACTCGGTGCACATTCACCACTCATCGTTGGCCTTTATGACCATGATGAAATGGTGAGAAAGGTGGAGTATTTGACTTCCCTGATGAAGTTGACTTTAAGCAACTTTTCATGTCTTCTTTGACTGTCTTACGCCTCCTGTCTCCTATTTTTTTCTTCTTTTGTGATATTGGCTTGGCTTGAGGGAAGATTGAAAACTTATGACATATAATGTTAGGATGAATGCCTGCCATGTTAGATGGTTGTTAGGCAAACAAATCTACATTTTTGTGCAGGACATTAGCTAGGCGTCTACGCTCATGGACAGTGAGGTCCTTGCTGAGCTGTGTGCATTGCCCGGGTTTGGGTCTGAGCTACAGCTTAACAAGTTCTTCGATGGGCTTTGGTCCTCTATCAATGATGTCATCACGTAGATCTACGTCAAATGTGCCATCCTGGTAAGCTGTGTAGATAGTTAGGGTTCGGATTGGAGACCTTTTGTCCACGCTCATGACTTGGCTGGTACCCCCGGATTGGGATGATATCTACCCGGCTACCTGGTGGGAGGATACGGTGCCACTTTAAGGCTCTCTACATAGCATGTCAAGCTTGCTTCTGGTCTTCCTTGACAATAATTATTTCCCTCGTTAAGGTCGAGAACTTCATCTTCAGGTGAGGCATTTGGAGACGATGGCTCCAACCTCATTCATTGTTTTTCTGCCAATTAAAGCAAAATAAGTGTTGTAATTAGATACCTGATGGTGAAACTCCTCGAGAGCGGGCATTGACCAAAAGTGGTCATGAGGTCCACGTAACCTCTGGTCTCTACCCTTTCCCCTACAAAACCAAGGAGGGGTCCATAGTGAGGGTGGACCATGTATGGTGAAACTTCGAGTCTCTGAAAAGTCTTCTAATACAGGATATCCTCAGAGCTGCCTTAATTAATGAGGACTTTTGATACCATAAAGTTGGTGATCACGACAGAGACTACTATAGGATTGTCTTAGTTAACAAGGTTGATTCCTTTGAGGTCTTTGTCTATGAAGGTAATAGGAGAGAGACTCATTGGTGGTGGAACATCAACACAGTTAATGCCAACGTCCTAAATGGCGTGAAGGTACCATTTTTAGGACTGTCTAGACAGTCCTCCATAGGAAAATCCGTCCGCGATGGTGTTGACTACACCTCGAATTTGCTAGGCTGGCTCATTTTCCTGTTCTCATGGGAGTTGACCTTCGCATCTGGATCAAAATTGCCTTTGCCTCCCTTTGTCTTCAGCTCTGTCTCTTCCTCTATCTGCACACAGTTCCTGGGTTGGTTTTCTCAGTATCCTTCAGGTCTAGTCCCGGCTAAGTGATTATCGGGTCTTTTTAGAAACCAGGATAAATACCTCGCTTGTATAAGCTCCTTTATTTTTTCTTTCAAGCCCTAACAGTCCTCAGTGTTGTGACCATTACTGCGACGGTATCTGCAATACTTGGTCTTGTCTGTTCCTGGCTTAAGAGGAAGTGGTTGCGGTAGTTTAATAGGTATCTTTGTGTTGAAGGCTTATTCCATGATGGTTGTGTGGTTGACTGTCAAGGGTGTCTAGCGCTCACACCTAGGTCCCTTTGGGAGAGGCTGACGCTTGTCCAACTTATGCTTTTTGTCCGACCTATATGTCTTGCTTTTGTCCGACTTGTCGAACCTCATTCCTAAACTTCAACATCTCTTCCATCTGGAAGTAGCCCTTGGCTCGTCCGGGTAACTCATCCATGCTAAAAAGGGGTTTCTTGCATAGACTGTCCACGAACTTAGCTGGTCTTAGGACCAACAAGATGGAGTGCAATGCCACTTCAGGGTTGAGGTTTCGGATCTGGACGACTATTTGTCCAAATATGTCAATGAATCTCTTAAGAGACTCATCATCTGCCTGTCGCAAATTGGCCAGCGCAGTAGAGGTCAAACGATGAGACCACCTGGTCACGTACTGTGCACTGAAGCATTCAACAAGGGTGTCAAAGCTATCGATGGACATCAGCGGATGTCTACCGTACCATGTCAAGGCTTCTCCCTTGAAAGATGTAGGGAACACACGACACAAGACTGCATCATCATTGGTGTAGAGATTCGTTCGGGTGAGAAAGGCGTCTAAATGCCCATCCAGATCAGTGGTGTCATCATACCGCTCTAGGTTGAGTGATTTCCAACCAAGAGGTAGGTTGACCTCCATGATATGGTCGATAAACGGGTGTCTACAAGTTGTTCGACCTCTTGGATGGTATATTTGTGATAAGCTGGGACTGCCCTAAGGGTTGACGGTGTGTCGAGGGTGTGATTCCACTTGAGTACACTCAGTCGTTGTATGAGTGATAATGATTGTCGAATCGCTAAAAAACAATTAACTACGCTAATTCTGTAGCACATGATTAACCTAGGTCAACTTAGAGACACGATCAATTTGGTTCCAACTTCAATTCACTAATAAAAAATAGGGGATTTTAATCGAACAGTTTGTAGGCAATCAATAAAAATTGCAGAAACACAAACAAGAATTGAAGAAAAATGCAGAAACTAACAGAATTCATAAAAGGTGTTGTAAAATATAAAATAGATTCAAGAATATCAATCAAATTCACAAAACCAAGCAATACAAATTATTATAGTTCTCATATAATGATCAAATTATGATGGTCAATTCAATATCATTAGAAGTAGTTCAATCAAATTAACTCCTAAATTAATTCAAATCACAAATCGGATTGAAATATCATCCAAACAATCTATGATTAAAATTCAAAATTAGGAAATAAATTTATAACCTAATTAGTTTTCAATCCTAAAAACATATTCATAATCATGAAAATCGAAAAGAGGATTGAAGAAGAAGATGAACATTCACATAGAAATTAGAATACCAAACCAGAACTCAAATTCTTCTTGCTTGAATTGGATCCTTAGATTGATTGATTATCTAGCCTTCCATGATCATCATCAATGTAAGAGCCACGAAATTTGTATGATAAAAATAAAATAACAGAGATGAAAGGAAGAAGAAAAATAAAGAACAATGAAGAACAATTGAGATAAAATGAGAGAAAAGGTTTTAATTCTGAAAACTTCTTAAAGAAACTACAAATTCTATTTCTGCTAAAAAAATCAAGTGTATCTTCACTAACTAATTGCACTAAAATATAGTGATTGAGTCAGTAGGAAAGGATCGGTCATGATTAGGCCCATCTAATCTAACTAATTACTAATTACACCAATTCGCAGCCCAAAACTCGAGTGTGGGTACTGACTTCCAAGCCTAAAATGACCTTCAATATGATAGAATTGGCCTAGGCTTATCTCTGAAAAAATTGTAGATATTTTCCTTATATTTCCAGGGACTATCATATGTTCCATTTGGAATTCTGTAGAGCTCTCTAGGTCCTGCACAAGGAAGATAGGTTAAGTAAGCAAAAAATCTAAAAATAAGCAACAATTTTCAATTAAGCCCACTTGTTTGCCTAAGACAAAAACTGAGTTAGAGTGAGAAAATAAAAGTCTAAGAGAAGTCAAATAAGCTAAGAAGAATAGAAAAATATTAAACACACTCAATCAATGAGCCGAGTGTTCATCATGTTGGGGGCGTCTCACTCGAGCCTCTAGCTGATCGTGATCAGCCTTCAGCTTTCAGAGTTCCTCCTCGTAACGCTGTTCCATCTTTGCAATGCGAGTCTGGAGTTGTTGAAAGGTATCTATATTGGGCATGGCTGTTTGGGGAGGATTGGAATTTTCAAGGGGGTACAACGTTTGAGACTAGACCATGTACTGACCATTGGTGAAGAAAGAAAAGAAAAGCAAGACCGTAGGGTAAGTTTTACTGGGGCCTGATTGAGCATTTTTAGTTAAATATTTTTCTATTATTCTTAGCTTATTTGAATTATCTTTGACTTTTATTTTCTCATTCTAATTCAGTTTTTGTCTTAGGCAAGCAAGTGGGCATAATTGCTAATTGTTGCTTATTTTCGGATTTTATGCTTACTTGACCTATCTTCCTTGTGCCGGACCTAGAAAACTCTACAGAACTCCAAATGGAGCATATGAATATTCCTTGGAAAGATAAGGAAAAGATATATAAGTTTGTTAAAGATAAGCCAAGGCGAATTCTGTCATTTGGAGGGTCATTTTAGGCTTTGAAGTCAGAATCACTCCACTTGAATTTTGGGCTGCGAGTTGCATTTTTATTAGTGTGATTATCATAATTAGTTAGATTAGATGGGCCTACTCATGGGCCATCCTTTACTAATAATTTAGTCACTATATGCTAGTGTAATTAGTGAGAAAAAAAATACACACTACATTTTAGCAAAAACAGAATTGACACTGACATTTTACAATTTCCATAATTAAAAACCTTTTCTCTCATTGTTCTTCATTTTCGATTCTGTTCTTCATTGCTCTTGCACTAATTTCGTGGGTCTTCCATTGATGATGATAATGGAAGGCTAAACAATCAATCAATCCAAGGATCCAGCCCATGCAAAGGGGAATTTGAGTTATGGTTTAGTATTTCAAATTCAGTGTGAATGTTCACTTTCTTCTTTAATCTTCTATTCAAATTTCATGATTATGAATGTGTTTAGGATTGAAAACGGATTAGGTTATGGGTTCATTTCCTAATTTCGAATTTTAATCACAGATTAATTGGATGATATTTCAATTAAGTTGTGATTTCAATTAATTTAAGAGTTAATTGGATTGAACTGCTTTTGATGAAATTCAATGAACTTTCATAACAGGATCATTATCTGAGAACTATGGTAACTACTATTGCTTGGTTTGGTGAATTGGATTGATGTTCTTTAATTTATTTTTACATTACCTCTTATCAATTTTGTTAGTTTTTGCATTGTTCTTTAATCTTAGTTTGTGTTTTCGCATTTTTTACTTATCGCATGCAAACTGTTTGACAAAAATCCCCTATTGTTTATTAGTGAATTGAAGTTGGAACCATATTATGCTGCAGAATTAGCGTAGTTTAATCGTTTTGAAGCGATACGACATCGGTTATTAAAATTGGCGTCGTTGCCAGGAACACAGTTCATTATGTGCTAACTTTAATTCACTCATAATTAGATAAAAGAAAAAAAATATTAGTTATGAATCAAAAAAAAAAAACATAGTGAACAGTAAAAAAACAGAGGAAAAAAGCAAAGTAGTAGTAGGGATAGGAGTAGTGTAGTGTAGTGTAGTTGTGTTGTAGGTGGTGGTGCAATTTGCTGTCCATAAATTTTCGATCCTGTGGAACAGGGGAATTCTGGTCATTTCACAGCAAACTATCTAAGAATGGGCTGAAAATTTACCAGAATATGGAGAAAAATAATACATCATTTTGACCCTATGAGGGACGAACACGGTCATCTGGGGTCCAAATTGCCAAATTCATTGATCTAGGCCACTTTTGAATTTAGTTTGTGTTTTCATCATTTTTAAAATTCATCAAAAAAAAATCACAAAAATCAAGCATGAATTACATATATTTATTGTGGTGTTTTTGAATTTTTTTTAAATTGTTTGAGGTAGTTTTCCAATTTTTGTTTCATTTCAGTAGATATTAGGAATAATGTTCTGGTAGTGTATTTGTCTGTTATTCCTGTGATTTATGTCTTTGATGAGCTAAAATGTGCATGACTATGTCCCAACCAAGTGATTTGCATTCATATGATCCTAAAATAGATAGGACATTTCACATATTGAGCAGGTATAATAATAGTCTAGATGAATTTGATAGTGTAGTTCTAGATAGTAGTGTAGTGTTTTCCGAGTCTTCTGTTTCTGAGTCTAGTTCTCATTCTGCACATCTTGATTCTGAAAATTTTGCTGATACAATAGCTGATAACAACTTAACTCTTAAGGAATTGGCTACACCTAATGTGTAACACCCCGTAGGCCTCCGGTGCGTTATCATTAATAATATCAGGTTAGCGCTTAAAACATCATTTAAAAACATAACAGAAGCATATAATCGTCTTTCTTGATTCATTATGTATGGAATAAACATATCACATAGAATTCACCCACACAAGACATATTTTTCACACCCCTGTTGATCCAGTTTCGCATATCATACACATATAGACAGATAACTTGAACTTATAGGCAGATAGTCAAATACAACACTTATACTCAGGAGGAACATCCTATACATATCATCATGCGTTCTGTACATAAATATACATCACAGTCCACACCACAGCGTGGTGATACAAAAGAATATCTGCCCTCACCGAGAGTGTACAGAACCAAACAACTCAGGTGTACACACACACCATCGCTTCTCAAGGGTACAAAACATAATCAAAACAAAACTGAGCCTTCAGCTCTCCCTGCTGCTCCTCAGTCAAGCAGCCCAAGTCTCTACTGGGGCCTCCTGCCCTGAGACTGCTCTCCTCTGCCAGAAGAGTCACCTGAAATCATAAATCCGCACACGGGGTGAGATACATATCTCAGTAAGCTCAGGGTCCTTGGAGGAATCTCCTCCATCCTGGCCCACTTTCCATAACACATACATCAGGCAATCACAAGTAAATGGCCCACTGGCCTAGCCCTTTGGCCCTCATAACATTATATTAATCATCTAAACATGGCGGAGCTACCTCAACGCCTAAATCAATGTGAGACCAAAAACTCACACCTGTGCCATCCCATTGGGTGCTAACCCTTCGCATGGATGCACATATATGGTACCTCCGAGAATAGAAGGAGCTACCTCAACTTCTATCCCCCTGGTCTGTGGGAACCAATTCCCTGGGAGCTACCTCAACCATGAGCCAACCATACTAGGAGGAAACCATCATCTCCTAGGGAGGTCCATATCTATCTACTGGCCAATAGATCTATCACAATCATATCACATAACAGGCACAGATGCACACACATATCATTATGAGGATGCAAATACCAATGCATGCATCATGAAATGACCACCACTCCCCCAGAGTGTGGTGTGGCACACAAGATGGGAAATCATCCCCAAGGACACTGAACTTACCTGGCACGGTCTCCCTCTACGATCCTGTCCCTGCTCTGTGGCTCCCGCCACTGACACCCTTAGTGTCAAGCCCTATTCAAGGCATATATCCATATCAAAACCAATTCACAGACATTCAAGCATAGAAACATATCATATTAGAATTCCCCTATCTTAGGGTTCAATCAATCTCAGCCCACACTAGGCTTCTCACAGACCACACAAGGTCCATCAAAGCTGAAGTTAGAACAATTTAGTCACCACAGACTCAATACCAATCTCATACATGAGCTCAAACTCTCATCGACCCACAATTCAATATATCACTGGAACGGTCTAAACCTCAACCAAGGCACCGTTCAACTAGCCTCTCAGACTCAACATAAGCTTAATCAAGGCTCATGCATGTCCAGAGAACAACAAGTGACTCATTCCACAGCCACACATGCATATCACAGAGCCAAGATTCAAAGTTCACCAAATCAAAAACTGAAAGCTAATCCTTCATCACTAGGCAGTTCTAAACAAGTTTCTCTACAGGACCCTGGGCTAATTCTAGCCCCAGCTCAATATGGGTCACAATATCCAGAAAACCCCAACTCTCAAAACCAACCGAAGAAACTCGAGTTTCTTACCTCAGTGGCGACCAGAAAAGCTGCAGGACTGCTTCCTCAAGCTCTGTTGTCCCTGCTGAGCTTTGATTCCTCGCCAAACTCAAGTTTCAGGGGGTTCTCTGAGGGAAGGAATTTTGCTCACAAAAGGAATTTCTAAGAAAAAGGACGAAGGATTATAGCTTTCTAAGGGTTTCTCACAAGTTTAATAGCCATTGGGAGGTGTTTAGGTCAAGAAAATAGGTCCTAGGAAGGTTGGGTTCATCAACCATGGAGGTTAGGTGCCTGAGGAAGAAGAAAACTATTTTCTTCCCAGAAAAATCACGTTCTGCCCTTTATACTGGGCCTGCCTGAGGTCTGGCGCGGATCGCGCCACCATGGCGGTGTATGTGGCGCCATCAGCGCCACTCCCACGCCCCCAGCGCCACCTTCCAGAACCAGTGGCGCCACCCGTGCCACACTGGCGCTATCAGCGCCATCCTCCCCTGACCTATGGCACCGTCCGCGTCACGCCTGGCGCTGATCGCGTGGAAAACTAGTGAAATTTGGTTTTCCAGACCACTTCCCGCGTCATTCGTGCCAACCATGGTGCGACTCGCGTGGGCTGGAAAACACCTCGCGCCAGATTGACGCCCCAGGTGTCAACCTTTAGAGAACCTGGCGCTCCCAGCGCCACCTTGGCGCCCTTGGGGTGGATTTCCAGTGGGTCTGGCACCATCAGCGCCAGCCCTGGCACCATCCGCACCACACCCTTAACAGGGTTTTCTTCCAAAAAACCCTGGCGCTATCAGCGTGGAATCTGGCGCCAACCGCGCCATAAAAAGAGTCCTTACATAATGTTTTTTTTATCAACCTTGGTGTATTCAATATCCTGAGACTGAGTTAGTGATGAGCTAAAATCTGGCCTAATCCATTTGCTTCCAAAGTTTCATGGTCTTGCAGGTGAAGATCCACATAAGCATCTTCAGGAGTTTCGTGTGGTGTGTTCCACCATGCAACCACATGACATTCATGAGGATTATGTCAAGATGAAGGCATTTCCATTCTCTCTGGATGGTGTTGCTAAGGACTGGTTGTACCTTCAACCAGATCCTATCAACACTTGGATAGTTATGAAGAGAAAATTCTTAGAGAAATTCTTCCCTGCATCCAGAACAGCCTCTATCCGGAAAGAAATTTATGGCATAAGGCAGCTGCCTGGAGAGACTTTTATGAGTACTAGGAGAGATTCAACAAGCTGTGTGCTACCTGTCCTCACCATCAAATCAGTGAGTAATTATTGATCCAGTATTTTATGAAGGCTTGATGTTGATGGACAAGAGTATGATAGATGCAGCCAGTGGAGGCACTTTGATGGACAAGACTCCTCTTGCTGCAGGACAGTTGATTTTGAACATGGCAGCCAATTATCAACAATTTGGTACTAGAGGTGCTGCAACAAGCTAGGCTGCTGCAAATGAAGTTTTTGTTTCTATGGTTGCTGATAACCAGAGGTTGGAGAATAAATTGACAGAGTTGACATCTGATGGACTCCTGAACTGAATCAAGTCCTGTTTGCCCTGATCTTCCTTGTAATGGAATTAATTCTTCAATGGAAAGAAAAACAAAGTATGAAATGCTCTGTTTTAGGACAACTTTTAGGTTTTTGTGATTTAAGAAGTGGAACAATGGAAGAAGATTAGAAGTGGATTTGGATTGACACCATGGAATAGGAATTCCAATAAGTCTTGCAAGAATCACCACAATAGCTTAGAAGCTATTGATAAGAAACAAGAAGTTCTTCACTAAAAACAAGGGAGAATAACTCTCAACCTCTCACACATAAAGTGCATTCTAATTTCATTCAACCAAAAAGTGCTTACAATCTGTTGTGATGTGGTTTATATAGACCACGAAACTACAAGCTAATGAAATGTAAATGCATCCTAAATGAAATCCAAATGCAGCTTCCAAAGCAAGTTTTCCTGAACAACTTTCTAAATCTAAAAATAGCGCCTCTGCAGAAGGAACGACTTTAATCAAGTATTTCGAATGGTAATCGATTATCTTGAATCAAATAATCGATTACTAGATCTTGGTAATCGATTATTTGTTCATATCAAACCTGGAAGTTGTCTCATGAACAAAGTAATCGATTATTTCACCAAATAATCGATTATCACATTAATTCCCACTTCCCTATAATCGATTACAAGACAAAATAATCGATTATCACAGGAACTCACACTTCCATGTAATTGATTACAAGACGGAATAATCGATTACAACAGAGCTATTTACAAATCTGACATTTATACAAAGTATTTAATCGATTACAGGTTACTGGTAATCGATTACAACAGATAAGCTCAACATTTTGTAGCCTTCTTCATGGTTCTCCAAGAGATACAAGCTGGATTGTATATGATCTTGGAGTTTTTGAGCCCTAGCCCTTTGTAATTGGCCCTTTAATCACCAAAGGAAGTGCCTCCATGTGTAATTCCAAGTCCTCCTTCACTTGCCTTGGTTTTAGGATTGTAACATTCCCTCCTTCTTGAAAAGTACTTGACCTCAAGTTTATATCTTCATTTGGACCTGCATCATACAAGGAAAGATCACCAACATTAAAAGTATTACTAACACCATATTCATTAGGCAATTCAAGTTTATAAGCATTGTTGTTAATCTTTTCCAAAATCTTAAAAGGCCCATCTCCTCTTTGTTGAAGCTTGGATTTCCTTTCATGAGGAAATCTTTTTTATTCTCAAATGAAGGCACACTAAATCTCCTTCCTTGAGTATCATTTACTTTTTGTGCTTATTTGCTTGCTTGGTATATTTTTCCATTTTCCTCTCCACATTTGCTTTCACTTGTTCATGCATCTTCCTAACATAAGAAGCTTTAGACAAAGCATCACGATTAATCATAGAAGATGTGTTAGGTAATGGCAATAAATCAAGAGGAGGTAAAGGATTAAAGCCATAAACAACTTCAAAAGGAGACATAGAAGTAGTACTATTAATTACTCTATTATAAACAAATTCTATGTGAGGTAAACATTCCTCCCAAGATTTCGAATTGCTTTTGATGTAGCATCTAAGAAGTTGACCCAAGGACCTATTTACCACTTTGGTTTGACCATCCGTTTATGGGTGACAAGTTGATGAAAATAAAAGTTTAGTACTAAGCTTACCCCACAATATTTTCCAAAAATGACTAAGGAACTTGGTGTCTCTATCACTCACAATACTTCTTGGTAATCCATGTAGTCTCACTACCTCTTTGAAGAAAAGATTTGCCACTTCACAAGCATCATTACTTTTATGGCAAGGTATGAAGTGTGCCACCTTTGAGAACCTATCAACCACAACAAAAATAGAATCATTTCCTCTCTTGGATCTTGGAAGACCAAGGACAAAGTCCATAGAGATATAAATCCAAGGAGAGTTAGGAATGGGTAAAGGCGTATACAAACCATGAGGGATGAATTTAGATTTAGCTTTATGACAAACAATGCATTGAGAAATAAATCTATGCACATCATGCTTCATTTTTGGCCAAAAGAAATGTTCATGTAACATGGCCAAAGTTTTATCCACCCCAAAATGACCCATTAAATTATTTTCATGAGCTTCTCTTATAAAAAGTTCTCTCAAAGAACTTTTAGGAACACATAGTGTCTTTTCTTTGAACAAAAAACCATCATGTCTAAAATATCCTTGATGAGCCCCTATCTCACACAAAGCAAAGATACTAGAGAAGTCATTATCACTTACATACAGCTCCTTTATGTGATTAAAACTAAGCAATTTAGTCTCAAGCATAGAAATCAAGTAATGCCTTCTTGAAAGGGCATCCGCCAGTACATTCAACTTTCTTTGCTTGTGTTTAATGACATAAGGACATTGTTCAATGAACTCTACCTACTTAGCATGTCTCTTATTAAGTCTACCTTGGCTTTTCAAATATTTAAGAGATTCATGATCACTATGTATCACAAATTCCTTAGGTAAAAGATAATGTTGCCAAGTTTGCAAAACTCAAACAAGTGCATACAACTCTTTGTCATAAGTGGAATAGTTCAAACATGCACCATTTAATTTCTTACTAAAAGAAGCAATGGGATGTTTATCTTGAATTAAACGCCCCCAATACCTACATTAGATGAAAGATAGGGCCTTGAAGCCCAAAGGCATGTGAGAAGAAAAACAAAAACTTTTCAAGCGGAAACACACATGCCACACAAGAATCATTCTTTAGGACATAGATGTTGTAACGACCTAAATTTCTACTAATTTTTATTAATTTTATTATTACTTAAAGATAAGTTTCTAAGAAGCGTATATTAGTAAAACTTCTAAAACGTAAAACTTACAAAAGTTTTGAAACTAATACATTATACATAGTCATAGTTCTTGTTACAAAAGTTCATATAATACAAGTACAGTAATTTCCATTCTTCAGTCT
>PYAF01002596.1:9123-28291 GCA_007407185.1 Glycine tomentella
TTTTTTATCTATTTAATTACTTAATTTAATGTTATTTTTTATTTTTTCAATTAATTCTCTGAATTTCGACCGTTTTGACATATCGTACGCCTCCATCGGACATTTCTAACAAAAATTATGATATAAAATTGATAATGCATATAAACTTCGAACAATGATATTTTTTGTTAGAAATGTCCGATGGAGGCGTACGATATGTCAAAACGGTCAAAATTCAGAGAATTAATTGAAAAAATAAAAAATAACATTAAATTAAGTAATTAAATAGATAAAAAAAGTGGACAAAAATGAATTTTTTGGGTGTTCGAAGATTCAATCGCAATTTTGAGGCACTTAGAGGCCTCTTTTGGGAAAAAATTTTGAGCAAGTTCCCAATGCCAGCGGCTTCTCCTCTCAATTTCGAGCGTTTCGCCACCGATTTTGCCGAAATCGGACGTCCCAGTCAAAAGTTATGGTCTTCCGAACTTTATACGCAATTTTCACCGCTTTGCCACGTGTCATACCTATTTCGCTTCTCTCTCCAGCAAAATAGGTCTTCCAGTCGTGTGGCGCCATGTCAGCACACCTAATTCGCTGGCCACCTCAGCGAATTAAGTAGTGTGACAGTTTGACAAATATTTTTGGAAGTGTGACATTTTGACAATTTTTTTTTGGAAGTGTGGCACTTTGGCCAATGTCTCTTAAAATTTGCTCATTTGTCATGTAGTTAATATAACTTATTCAAAATGAAGATAAATTTGCTTATTGTTTTTATTTGACATGTAGTTTAAAAGACAAAGACAAATTTACTTTAAAGGCGCATCATTCGTCACATCACCTCCTTCTTCCTCGGAACCCTAGTTCCTCCTTTCTTTACGGATTCAATGCGCCCATTGCCGGTTTGTTAGTCTTCCTTCCTCCGTACCCTAGGCTAAGGGACTGGGACAGAGACTTATACCTTTGTTATTTGCTCATTTTATTTTTTGCATTTTTATACAATTTAAAGATTTTTATGAAGAAAAATTAATTCCTAAATTCTTATAATGAAAATTATCATCCAATAAAACTCAAAAACATCATATTGAACTATCAAAATTTTTTAAATAAATAAAGCGTATTTGTTTTTATTGCAGTAATGATTTATCTTTATTCTTGTAGCCTTTAGTCTTTCTTTTTGTCGGTCAAATAACTCCTTAGAGGGTATTTTTTCATCTAAGAAAGAAAATTGAAACTTTTTTTAACCTATTGCATACAATAAAAAAAAAAATACTATGTATACTATTATGGTCTCCAATAGGTCAAAAAAAGTTTTAGTTTTCTTTCTTTTCATCTCATAAAAGAAACTATTTTTTATGTTCGATTCGCAAAATCTGACGCCAATCTTTCTCCTTTATTTTGATGTGGGACAAACCATACATACAAAAACACATATCCAAAGATAATAACATATATAAAAAATATGTTTATTCTTTTATATATAAATTAGAATAATTATTTTGAATAAAAACATTTTCAGATGTTATTATTTAACTAGATTATTTTAGCCTTTAGGTGTTCTTATCTGATGAGAGATTTTTTCTTAATCTCTCATTTCTTTCTATTTTTTTTTAAATTTTTATTTCTAAGTTAAATTTTATATTTTGTAATAAAAATTATCATTACTTAAAAAAGTCTCATATCACAAAATAACTTATTGATTATAAATTGAAAATATACTATTTGATTTATATATTCAAAATATATTTAAAAATATAGTTTATATATACATATTTAAAAATATTTATTTATTATAAATTTTAATTATATAAAATAGCTAGTGATCATTAACACGCATAACAAATGTTGCTTCTTCCTTAAAATTCCTATTCCTTTGTTGCTTCTCTCGTGGACGTCAATGCATCCGAATGAAGTTTCTACCTTGTTATATTAAAAATAAAACAATTTAACTCTCCCAATTAAATTCCAATTCCTTTAAAAAAATTAAATTCCAATTAATCCTCACAAATATTTTTCCGACGACATTATTAAATGCAAGTAATCAATCAAACAAAACAAAGCCTCCAAAGTAAAAAAAAAAAAAAAAAAAAAAAAAAGGAAAAACAATTGTCGTCTCTTCGATAACGATAACACTAAACATTTTCTCAACTCCAAGTAAAGAAAGTGTCTATTCAAAAAACTCGGAAAGTTTTCTGACCTCAATCCGTCGTCGTTTTCTTCTTCTTCTTCTCAGAACCAAAACCGAACCTTCGTTTGAGTTTCTTTGGAGGATCCGTTTTCGGAGTCTAGGGTTTGGGATTTGACGGCGGCGATGGCGCAGGCGGCGGGGCGGAGCAGGGTTGTGGGAGACTACGTGATGGGGAAGCAAATCGGCGCGGGGTCGTTCTCGGTTGTGTGGCACGGGAGGCACAAGGTGCACGGGACCGAGGTGGCGATCAAGGAGATCGCCACGCTTCGCCTAAACAAGAAGTTGCAGGAGAGCCTCATGTCGGAGATTTTCATCTTGAAGCGGATTAACCATCCCAACATAATCTCTTTGCACGATATCATAAATCAGGTTAGGTTTCAATTTTATTTGTATTTGTTTTGGTTGTGGATTGTTTTTGTTTAGTTAGGACCTCTAGTTTTCATGGTAGCATCCTAAGGTATTTTCATAAGTTTCAATCCTCTAGGCCGTTTATAAGACTAATCCTAGGCATATTCACGCTTAAAGTTACTTGCCATTGGGTATGAAATAAATTGTGTTGGCAGGCGAATATCAACAGCCTTGTGTGTGCCCGAGGTCTCCGACAAAGATTAGACACCGCTTTCGGCGGTGCTACTTCGTACCAATACTATGATCACAAAATAAAATGTTACTTGTCCCTCTCTAAGGATGTATTATGCGGGAATTGAAATCGGGTTCTCTTTTATGTTGGCAATTGAATCATACCCGTTGTTGAACTGGTGTGGATTGTTGAAGTTATAAACTTATAATCCTAGGTTTAGTCATACTTAAAGTTTCTCGTTCCTCTCTGAGGATGTGTTATGCGGGAAATGAACTAGTGATGTTTTAGTTTTAGGAGCTTGAGGATGATGTGTGATGAGTTTGGTAATTTTGAAATTGGTGTTTTTGCTTTTCTCTGTGGTTGCGGCTTTGTGGCTGCTATATTTTAGGATTTGAAGAGGAAAATTTGACCCTTATGGGGGTGTCTGTGATAGGACTAAGTGGTTATGTATGCTACTATGTATAAGAAACTATTTTGCTGTGGGTGTAATTGCATCCCGCTGGCACTTCGGTTCATTGCTTATCTCTATTTTGAGAAAAGCTATATGCAAGATCTTGCTATTAACGATGATTCAGTATTTTTCTGTATAGTTGAATCAGGGGGATTTGTGATTATGAAGCATTGTGAGGCTAAAGCTGGGTTTAGTGAATGAATGAAGAGCTTTGTGTGAAAAACAAAGGAGTGTTGTTGACACCACTTGATTGTAAAATGACATTTTTTGTTTAAAATCTGTTAGTATGCTTCTGGATTTGTGCTTGCAAAATGGTAGCCTGCCTTAGGTAGATGATAAGTGGAGCATCATGACATTGGATCTAGGCTGGATTTATTTTGTGCTGATGGTAGACAAAATATGGTTGTCTTGTAGGGTGTGGATCATTGTTTAAGTATTAGGTTTGGCTTATTTTATTCAAAACTAAAAATATGAGGTTTGAGTAAGAATTATAGCAAGTAATATTCTATGAATAGATTGGTCTGGGTTAAATTATTATTTGTGGATAGTGTGATGCCAAATGAAATACACATTCATTGGTGCATCAGAAAGCCCCTGCTTAGAAGTGTCATTTACTTTATGTAGGTTCCTGGGAAGATACATCTTGTGTTAGAGTACTGTAAAGGGGGAGATCTTTCCTTGTACATCCAGCGCCATGGAAGGGTACCAGAGGCAACTGCTAAACATTTTATGCAGCAGCTGGGTATGTTTCAACTGTATACAGTTATACTTTCTTCAAATGTTCTAGTATTAAATGACTACTCTGTGTTTCAGCTGCTGGTCTACAAGTTCTTCGGGACAATAACCTTATTCATCGAGACCTGAAACCACAGGTTTTTATTTTGATTCTATTCCTTACAGCATAAATGCCTATCAATTGCTTTATGTTTCATTAGTTCAGAGTTCTAGCTGATCCCCTTCCAGATAAAATTTAATCTTTGTATGAAGATTGTAGGTTGCTTTGTTATTTTATCTAAGAATGGTAATCCCTATCGTCCTTGAAACAGAACCTTCTTCTCTCCGGAAATGATGAGAATTCAGTGCTGAAGATTGCTGACTTTGGATTTGCAAGGTAGCCTAATTATTTCTGATTCATTCATCTGTATTCTTTACTATGTACCCCATTGCCCAGAGGCTCCATGCTATGCGCAGGTAAGGGGGAGCGATATTGTACGCAGCCCTGTTTCCGGATTCGAACTCATGACTAACAAGTCACCAAGACACAACTTTACCGTTGTGCTAGGGCTCGTCCTCCATTTATCTGTATTCTTTAAGAACAAAAAATGATTAAGACATCATCAAAGCCTATTTTTTTTTTTTCCAAAAGTATTACTCTTTATGTTTGTGGCTCACTATTTGACTTGAGATAATTAGTGATTATGTTTTTAAATGAGTTCAATCGTTAATGTGTTGACCATAATAATACAAATAAATTTGGGTTTAAAGCCACCATGAATTTTTAAGTCTTTACACTGTGATCTGACAAATTACACCATGTGCTTGCTTTGACATTCTTATGTTCTTTTGGTGCTTATCTCTATGACTTTCAAATTTGTGGGTATTCTTTCTGAAAAAGGTTGAGGGCGAACTCTGGCACAACAGTAAAGTTGTGTCTTGGTGACTTGTTGGTCATGGGTTCGATTTTGGAAACAACCTCTTTGCATATGTAAAGGTAAGGCTGCATATAATATCCTTTTCTCTTACCTGCGCATAGGAGGGCGAGCCCTGGCACAGCGATAAAGTTGTGTCTTGGTGACTTGTTGGTCATGGGTTCGAATCCGGAAACAGCCTCTTTGCATATGCAAGGGTAAGGTTGCGTACAGTTTCCCTCCTCCTTACCTGCGCATAGCGTGGAACCTCCGGGCAATGGGGTACGTAGTTTTTAGTTTTTTTTTTTTTCTTTCTGGAAAAGGTTCTTCTCTCTATACTCCTTTCTGTAATCTAGTCATTAAAGCACATTTTTCTTCTCGGGCAGATCTCTGCAACCTAGGGGCCTTGCTGAAACCTTGTGTGGTTCACCACTCTACATGGCTCCCGAAATCATGCAACTACAGAAGTATGATGCTAAGGTGATCTTAGTTTTATATCTTTAGAATGCAAAAGCATGCATGATTAGTTTCCTTTCTATTTATCTCAAACTAAACACGCAGGCAGATCTCTGGAGTGTTGGTGCAATCTTATTTCAGCTTGTTACAGGAAGAACGCCTTTCACTGGAAACAATCAAATACAGGTATAGAATTGATATTAGTGCCTTTTTTTTTTTCTTGTCTTTTGAGTATTCTTTCAATGCTAACAAAGTAGTTCTTTCTAGCAAAAAATCTATATAGTTTGGTGCTATCATCAGTAGTGTTGTCCTCCAATGGGTTTGACTCTTTTGCCCCTTAATTAACTTAATGTAACTTGTAATCATGAAATCTGCAGTTACTACAAAATATTATGAAATCAACAGAATTGCAGTTTCCTTCTGACAGCCAAAGTCTGAGTTTTGAATGCAAAGATTTGTGTCAGAAATTGCTACGTCGGAATCCTGGTATGTTTTGATTTTATTGAAGATTAAAATTTGAGACATAAATGAAGGGTCAATCTGTGGGCCAGTTTGAGATATTTAACAGTATCATTGGTTATTATTTAATCATTGTTACTTGCCTAATATGGTTTGAGATTTCCTTGGTGTCATTTATGACTAATTGCCTGGTTTAATCATTGTTACTTGCCTAATATGGTTTGAGATTTCCTTGGTGTCATTTATGACTAATTGCCTGGGAAACTAGCTCCAGTAGAGAGGGTGGGGGAGTGCATGCATGTTTCAAACCTGCCTATGTAAAATTAGATTCACTTTGGTTAGCATCAGCATGACAGCACCACAAATTAAGCTGACAAATCTGATTTTTCATTGCTGTTTCAGGCTTTTAGATAATTGAAATCCTCCTCCTGCTAACCAATACCATGCTAACAAGAATCAATGGGTATTTTGATTTTGTTCTTTTTGCTAATGTAGATCAGACCACTTGATAGGTGAATGCTTATTTGGCTTTCTTTGCAAGATTTAGATACATAACTACTTGATACAAGGGTCCTGTTGCTGAGGTAAATTATTACTCATTGGTAGCAGTATAGGCAAGGCAACTTTCAAAGAGCTTGTGAAATAAGGAAGGGTTGCCCTACGTTCAAGGGGTATCTAATTTGGGGATTGAAAACAGATGATTAGTTGGAGCTTGATTTAGTGATGATTGATTGATAAGATATGCTTGTATAAATATCTAGTTTTTAATAAAAAATATAATTTGAGGGGAATATACACCTTTTGTCCCAACCTACAGCCCTTCATGCTCTACTCTTTCAACAGTTTTGTGTAAGATAAACAAGGAAGAGGGGATGATATAAGTTCATAAGGTGCTTGTCATGATTTTCAGTATACCCCATATCCTATTCTGACTTCTGTATCTTTTTTTTAACTTCAGTGGAACGTCTAACTTTCGAAGAATTCTTTAACCACCCATTCCTTTCTCAGAAGCAAAAAGAACAGGATGAGCCATTGAGGTAAAACAAAGGCTCTTAGAATTTATGATTATTATGGTTAATTTGCAAATATAAATAATTTGTAGTTTGCAGGAATAGAAGTTCTCCAAGGCTGGTTGGTGGGTTTTGCTCTACAGTGTCTGACCCTTTGAGAAGAACTGAGGAAAATTATCAAGAAGATTGTTTGCCTTTCATGTTAGATGTTGACTCTAGTGGTCCCGAGGGGAGTCCATCCTTTTCAAGGAAGATGTCCTCAATGAAGTCGACCTATGGATTTGATCTAAATGCTAAACTAGATAAAGAAGAGTCATCATCTCCTATTTCTAATAACATAAACCGTACTTCTGGATTTGGTGTTGTGACACAAAGATCTGAAAACACTACTAAAAGATTGGACAAACGTAAAATTTCAAGAAATCTCACTGATCCTCTAGAATCTCCAGAACAGCTATTCACAAGTCCTTATCCAAAAGGTAATATGATACTAAAATTTCTTTTTTCCATTTCTGGTTTTATGGTTAGATTAAGGACATATTTTTTTCTGAATAATGTTTAATACTGCATATTTATGTGGAATATGTAGCAGCTACGGATTCGCTGGAGAATATTGATCAAGAATATGTTCTGGTGTCTGGGCCCCCTATAGATGTTACATCTTCTTCAGTGGGTGCTTCAAGGCCCAGCCATACCCCATATCGGTCAGGTAGTTTACCCCAAGAGTCTTCTAGTACAATCACCAGACTAAGTGCTCCAATGCCAATAGTTGGTGTACCTACCAATAGCATATGCCAAATTGGAAGTTCAGGAAGTCAGGATTCTGCTCCTGGGACATCGCTTGGATCAATGGATACTGGTGACGAACAGCCATCAGCTCACTGCATGACAAGGGTGAAATCATTTCAACAGTGTGCATCTGCCATCACGGAATTAGTTAATGAAAAGGTAAATGCCGCTAAAAGTTTGTTTGCTACATGTGCATGTATGTGAAAATCATGAGCTAGTTTTTCATTCCTTGTCTGTAGTGGAGCCTATGAAATGATCTTTTAAACCAATCAGAATCAGGACATTATGTGGTCTTGTAGTGAGTGATACTATATATTTCTTATAATGGATTCATACACTCTATTTAAACTATATAGGTTAACTAGGTGTTTTTATTTGGCTTTTGCATATAGTAGAATGAATCAACAGGTTAGGGCTTATTCAATGTTAACAAGTTAATACAGGATACTGGTCTTAAATTACTGTGGAAAGCTGCGGATGTGAGATAATGCTTAATGCAACATTTTGGTCAGCCCCCCTCCTTCCCCGTTGCACTAGAAACATTCAGTCATTGTTATTACTTATATTATAATAATAAAACAGTATAGCAATTTAGTTGTTCCTTCTGTATGCATTATGACGATCTTTCCCTTTGGTGGGAAATGAAAATGACTGAAACCTGTTTCCTTCTCATTGACCCTTGGTGTGTCTTGTGCTGCTGTCTTTGGCGTTATGTAAAGTGGTTATACTTGTCTAAATGTTTAGTTTTTATTTGTGTGGCATATTAATGATACTCACCCTTTTGATTGCTCCATGTCCCTCAAAAAAATGTAAAAGATGGAGGCAGGAAAGCATCTGGAAGCGTTTTCTATTCAGCTTGTAATTCTTGCAATCTGGAAGCAAGCACTGCACATATGCCATACACAAGCTGCATCAGCCATGGAAGGAAGTCCGAATCAAGACACTTCAAGATATAGAAGGAGCACCAGCAGGAAGCATAGCAGTCCTGATTCGGAAGAATGCCTTGATGGAAACACCCTAGGGCCAAAGGATATATTATCTCAAATTGAAAGTGAATTTTTGAGGGAATTTGAGCATGCTGAAGAACTTGCCAAGACCATTGAACCTGGTATGGCTTCCTTTATTTTAATTTATGAGCTGAATGGCTAGTTAAGTTGTCTTCCTTTTTTTTAAAATAAGCTATCTTCTGCACTGATGCTTGTAAGATAGAAGTTTCAATTCTCAGATATAACATGTACACCTTTCCATGCTTTTATGTTAAAGAGTTTTCTATGTCTAAACTTTAAGGTTTTATGAGCTGATGTAGTATCAACTAAACTGGATGTAATGTTGTTAAGAGTCACTATTGGAGATGACAAAGAAAGAAAATTGCTGTTAGCTATGGATAATGATAGATTTATTCCAGCCAATATTTGCAAGTTTTAAAAACTAGAGAATCTCATGAACTCGTAAAGCTTCCATAAACTTGACTCGTAGATTCAACTTATAATGAGGTGTTTACTTGCAATTTTGTTTTCTATTTTCATTTTCTGTTTTTATTTTTTAATTTCAAAACTACCACCTTGTTTTCAATTTGTTTCCTGTTTTCAATGATTTGTACAGGAAAAAAGAAAAAAACAAAAACAAAAAATGTTTTCAATGTTCCTTGTACAACTCTTTCAAAACAGGAAGAAACAAAAATGTAAGTGAACGCCCCCTAAAGTCTTCAAGAGTTTACCTAATATAAAAATAATTAAAAAACTGATAATATTCAAACCTTCAAACATAAAGGTAAAAACCTATCACAGGTCATTGTGGAGACACAAAGACATTGACTGGACCTCCATGCCCATACACTTATCATTTGATTTGGTTCCAAAACTATAGTAAAAAGGATGTGTGTTATTAAAATGTCACATGTTATAGTTATATTAGGTTTTGTGACAGGATATATTAGATGGATATTATGGTGTTCATCTAGAAAGTACTGCATATCAAAGCCCAAGAGTTTAGTCCTTGTTTGTGGAAACCCCCTATTTTACATATATCACTGCTCCTTCACAATGGGCTGACAATATTGGATTCTTGCATTGTTGGGGTTCATGATGGATGCTGGGTTCACAGTTCACAGATGTTGTCACAATAGAATGCAACAACTTGACAATGCTTAATTTTGAAAGAAACAAAACTTCATGCTATTATTACGCTTTGATTAGTTTGCAGAAAACAGGCAACAGTGATGGTTTGATCAATTTGTGCAATTTATTTGATCCCTAGATAAATGTTACATTTATTATTTATGTTGCCTTCAGAGATAGTGTGGGTAGCATATAAGACTGTTGTGGTGGATCAATTGGGTAAAAAATTACATTTGATTTGAAACTCGACTACTTAACTCAAAAGTTATGCAAGTTTGCATGAATTTACCAAGTCTTCCCAAGTTTATTCAGAAATGATTTGAGGAGTTATCTCAATTTCTCTACTTACAATCATAAACTCATAATGTGTTGACTCGAGTTTGACAACAGTGACTATTTGGAGTCTATGGCCTTGTTACAATATGTGTATGAGATAGTAATAAATAATAAATGAACATTTCTCCTTTCTCTCTGCGTGTGTGAGAGATTCTTATAGTTTCATTCCATAACATGAAATATAACAATAGAGACCCTTTCTGTCCTGATTGCAGGGAACACAGAGATGCCAGATGCAATGGAGACAATATTTCAATCCGCCCTTGCTTTTGGAAGACATGGGGGTGTCAGTATTTCTTTCTGCTTCTCATTTCATCCATCTTGAATATACAATTTTAAACATCTATGTGCCTAAATAAAAAATGGATGGCACATCATTGATTATACAAAATTATGGTTATCTTTAACATTTTATGGATGATAAAATTGAACAAACATGGGGATTTAATTGGTGAAAGCTGAAGTTGTGTTCTCATATGTTGATGGCAGGTAGAAGAGCTCATGGGAGAAATGGAAAGTGCTGCTGCATTGTATTCAAAAGCTGTCCGTCTGTTAGTTTTCCTTTTAGTTGAGGGACCATCCCTGATTCTTAATCCTCCATTTTCACTGACAAACTCAGACCGTTACAGGCTTCGGAATTACATTGATATTCTTAATAACAGGCAAGGTTATTCAAGGTCCCAGCGAATGGCACTACTGAAATGTGATGACAGTCAAGGTATCCTTAAGGAAAAGTTTTAGCAATGGTTATTTATCTTCCATTCCACACAACAAATTATTTATTTGTACAGTTATTCTTAGAGGGAGGGGAAATTGGGGATTCTGATGGGAGTAAACCAGCACAAGATAGGTTGTAAAGTTCAATGTTTCTGTGATTAGAATGATGGCCAAATGTGCATTTGATTATTTATGCTGTCAGTTGAAATTTGAATTCTTTGATGATGTGTTTGAAATTTGATTTTCTTCTTCTTATTAAAACCTCAGAATATTTAGATAATATTAACACTAGTTAAAATTTGATCGATGACTTTAATTTGGTTTCGTTGGCACTTAAAAGAGAAGGTTTCATTTGACCTTAGTTAATGAAGTATAATACATGATGGATCAAATTCATGATGCTAAGCTTCTTATTATCGTGAATTGTCCATTAGCCGCTTAAGGTGGAGAGATGTGCAAGGGCTCCAGTCGTGCATTCATAGTATATCATTGGCCAACACTAGAGGCTTCTGTTACGTATAAAATTGATTTCATTATTGGCCAAAGCAATGTAAACGACTTTACTTAAATGGAAGATTGAACATTATTACAAATTATTTAATTTTGTCGCCACTAGCTCACTTTAGACTTTAGAGAGCTGAGAAAAATATTTCTGAAAAAAGAAAAAAGAAAATTTAGGCGTCCAAGTAAAGTGGAAGGTCACCTTCTGGTGGATGGAATAACTAAGAAAAAGGGAATAGCCATATGAAGTAGTACTATTTGCCATGAACAAGTAACGGTATAATGATGACATCATATTTTTTGTTTTGTTTCAGGTAAAACATGACCTGTTTGGTCAGAATTTTGGGTCTAAATGTCATATTCAAATTGGCTGGCGTTTGGTGACATAAAACGAGGATCCCTGTAGTAAGCTCACTCCAATGGAACTGTTGATGCTAATGCTAATTATGTAAACAAACATTGAAAATGTGAATGACCTATTAGACAAACATGTGAATTACTTCCTATACCTTCTTTTTTAGTTCATGCACCTCCTAAAAGACCCAATCCAACAAATCTACCCCTCGACTTAACCATCAGCACCACCTCCTAATTAACTTTTATTATTATTATTATTATCTCTAGTCTTACGTATAAAAAATAAACACATAATTCATAAAGACCAATAAAAATAGATTAATTAATTTGTCATAAATTTTAATTATATTTTAAAATTATTCATGACATTAAATGATTTGAGAAGTGATTATTTTTTAAAAGGTATTTTTTTAACGTTATTGAAGATTAAATTTTAGAAAATAAAAAATAATAATTTTCTCTATCCTCTCTCGGTCTTTACGCACGGGAGACTGTAGAAATAATCCTTTAAATTGTTCGTCTGCAACATCGCGAGACTCCTTCTAAACTTGACGAACCTCCGCCTTGTGCTGGCGGAAGCCCCTCTAGCAGCAACTCGTTCTCCTTCATCTTGACACAAAGAAGCTTTTTCTTGTTTGCCACTGAAGCTTCAAGTTGAAACCACGTGTATATGTCCTCTGTTTTTACCGACCGAGGCACACGAAGATGTCGTAGAAAATGCAAGCCCATTGCAGGTTTTTTTGTAAGCATTCCGTGTAGATCTTGTTTGCCGATTAGGATTGGGGCCGTGGAGGTCCTGTAGCATGGCTACAATGGGTGCAAATGCTTATACGCTATATTTGAAAGTGTTAAGAGAGCCACTAAAAATAAACGAGTCTGATATGCTCAATTCATTGAATCCCTCAATTCTTATTAATTAGATAAGTAGAACGTGAAGTAGGAGGAAGAATAAAAATGAAATTCACTTTGCAGTTGTTTGGATTAACAAAATTTCACGAAGGTGGAAAATAAAATTCAATTCGTTTTGGTTTACCTGTTTTGAAGTTTTTTTCCGTGTCATTCACATTGATATCATACGGTGGTGAGTTTTAGACTTTGAGGAGACGAAGTGGAAAACGGATGCACGAAATTTTTGTTAGAAGTGGGAAAGAAGGACCGTGCGTAAAGACGGAGAGAGGAGAGAGAAAAATATTATTTTTTATTCTTAAATTTAATCTTAAATTACAATATTATTCTTAAAATAAATTAATAAAATAAATGAAATAATATTTTTTTTCCATAATAAAAGATGCTACTTGCTAACTTGCTAAAAATAGTGGAAGTATTATAGTATCTCCCATATAAACTTCACTTTTCTTTATCATAAGTATTAACCAATTATGTAATGTATTTTCTATCTCTGCAATATGTAATTATCTATCTTCCCTAGTAGGATTGGCAAAGTAAGCTAGCCCACCAAAAATGGGCAGGGCTGAATCTAACCCACCAAAAAATCAGGCCGGGTCGAGCTGACCCACTTTTGCAAAGTGGGTTGAAAATGCTAACTTGTTCCACTTTAAGGTGGGTTGGTGGGCCAGCGGACTAGTCTATCTAAAAATAAAAAATTAAAAAAGTTAAAAAATTTATAAAAGTAAGACAAAAAATTAATAAAAATACAAATATAATTAATTTATGCTAAAAATTAATGATAAATCATAGTCTGTGATCATTTTAATACCTTATCTCATATGAGAAGTTAAAAACAACATAAACAAGTCCTACTGCAAGATCCGTTGAGCTTCCAAGAAAACATACACAAGTAGGGGAACAATTGAACAAAACTAGAATATGAAACATATATGTAAAAACCAACCTAGAATCCATGAGAAATGAAATGTTATACTTGAAGATGCAGGCCTTACACTCAGTTCTTTCTATCATCACACTCCTATCATAGTGAAAAACTTCCAACAATCTAAATTTGTTGCTTTCCTTTTCTTCTTGGCTGGTTCATCAGCTTGAGATAATTCGATGGGTACATCAAAATTTTCAACATCTTCATGCTCATTCATAGTCTCAGAATCCATATTAAAATTCGAGACAACTACTTAATCACTCAAACAAAACCACCACAGAAAATCAAATTAAAACAACAAAAGGAATAAAATACCAAAACACAATCCAAACTAGCATTGTTTGCAAGTCTCAAACTAACAATGTAAAAAACTAACACATGCCTGTTTCAATAATAATTAATAAGTTAATAACACAACTTATAATGATGTGCAAAGGTAAAGTACTTTATCCCAGTTCAAAAGATTCATTAATTTCCATACACTGCCACTAAAGAGTTCATTATAAGGTGAAAGAATGATCATTAATTCATATAGAGAAGGTAACTTAAAGATGCAGGAAACAAAAATCAAATTATATTGTAACATTAAACAATAACCACACAGACTTGATGCGGTTCCACAATTACTTAGTTCACATGCTGTCAAACAATATTTTACATGGTACATGTATATCTAGTAAAATATTTAACTAGTCAAATATTTGATAACCAACAACATTGTAAATTCATTACTTTCTTGAAGAGGAATTGCGAATTCATGTTTTAACAACTTATTTAGGATAATAGCTAGAACAATTATTTGACAATGAACATAAAAAAGAGTCATAAAAGAGAAAACGAAAAAGTAACATGAGAGGAAAACAATCAGCAGTTGCTAGTTTCTACGAAGAGAATTAATACTGTTAAGTTCAGATTAATTACAGAACCTATTTAGAACTAGATTTTCCAACATTAACCATCCGGTGAGCAAAGATAACATGGAAATGAATTCAGCATCACCATTTGGGAAATAAAAGACTGCAATGTAGAAATATTTTTATAGCATCATAGCACTTTGATTTTGCATCCACCATAATAAACATTAAGCAAATTACCTAGCAACAAGCTAATCTAAAAATTGAGCAAATCATCACCAAAATGGAGAAAAAAATGGGTTTCAAACATGGTTGCTAAACTCGTGCGAGAACTCGTAGAATCATACAAATGACTCTACAAGTTTGAAGCCATCAATCTATTCAACTAGTAAGCAAACTCGTTTCCGGTGGGTTCACGGGTAAACTCAAGCGGGCTCATGTGAAACCACAATTTCACTCATGATTTCAGGGATGAAATCGCAAGTTCACTCAGGGAAAAAACACCTCACCCAAACACGACACTTGCTTAGGGCCATTCAGAGGTGCGTTAGAAAAAAACAATTCCATCATTCCAATGAAAAAAAATATAAGGACACCTCTAAACTCAGTAATCCACATTAAAGAAGCTTCACTATCATAATTGGTCCACATTATTTTCCTTCCCTTTCCAGACAGTTTACAGGTCAAATAGGATGTGAATGATGATAAGTGTGAGAAAGGCACACCAATGGAAAAAAAAGGCATGCATGGACGGTGTAGCAGAAAGGATTACAAAGGAATAAAATAAAAGCAATAAATTGAAGGAGTAAGAAATGAAAGGTACCTGGTGGTTGGTGGCGGACTAGCGGTGCTTAAGCGCATGCTGATGGCTCTGGTCTTCTTCTTGGGACGCAGATCCAAAACAAAGGAAGGTATTCCCTCAACGCTGCCTTTTGCTTTTGGGACGGAGACGCCGACAGTGCGGGGACGGAGACGCCGGCGATGCGGGTGCGAGAGTGGGATCTCTCTCCCTCTGCAACTGGGTCTACCTCCTCACGGACCTCTCAAGTCTCTCTCTCTATCGACAATTCCACACTCCAGAGACCAAAATTCCTAATTTCTTATTTCATATCTTAGTTTTATTTTTAAAATCCAGTTTCTCTTTAGCCCGGATTTGGCCCGTGTTTTTTGGGACCCAGATTGGCCCGACCAGTTTAATTAAGTGGGTTGAAACTTTCAACCCAATCTATTTTTTTTAGTGAGTTAAATGAGCTGGCTCGTCGGATCAGACCAATTTTACCAACCCTATTTGCTAGTTCCTAAGTTTAGGTATCATCTTAAGGGGTTCTAATGGCTATTTGTTTATCTCTATTGCCTCTTCCTAAATAGCTAAAACTTCTTATTATATTAACTATTCTACTTGTTTGGGTTGCTGTTACGGGACCACCTCTCTCCATATCCAAGCTAAAACAACGGTCTTACGACTTCCTGCTGTCGGGACCATTCAAACCTAAAGGCTGACCAACGTATACACACCTCTCAATGTTATAGACAACTCGTCACAAAAGGTAAAAGACTAATACAATAATCAGTTCTTACGAAGTTTGAAGAAGAATAAAAATAAACAATTAACAATAAAACAAGATGAACTCAAAGCAAGAACTAGATTTCTTGATACCAGATCGGCTCTAATACCAACTATTGACAATGATTCAATAATTCATCCGATAACTATGAATAATATAAAATGGAAAATGATAGATGATAAGATTTTAGAATTAGAATACCCCCTTCATCAATGAGTAAAATTACAAATATCAAAAGATTTAGAAATAGAAGCAACACCCTTTAAAGAAATCGTAGGAGAAGATAAGAATATAGAGAAAAAAGATATGAGAAAAATATATCAACAATTGAACTACTCCAATATAATTTTAAACACCATGTCAACACATCTAACTAGATTAGAAAATCAACAACAGACTAATGAAGCCAGTACCTCAGATATTAAACCATTAGTAAAATCTATGGATAAACCAATATACAAACTTATGAATGTACCCCAAAAAGAATTAGATTCAATAAAATTAGGAAGCCAAACAAGCAATAAAATTGAAGAAAATAGGAAAAACCTAAAACAATTAAGCATAGAAAAATTTTCCATCAATACCTTACAGGAAGATATAGAAATAAAATAAAATAAAATGAAGAGATATCCTAAACTTGGGAATTATTACTCAAGACCTTCACCCGCAGACGTTCAATTCGAAGAACGTGGTGAATTAGTTCAAAATATTTTTAGCAGAATGGAATCTAGATGGGATGAGTGACCAAGTCATTCTAGATTTAACTTGCCAGATGACTATGGAAGCTACTGTCTATAAGACAAATGAGCTAAGAAGAATAGAAAAATACTATACCCCTTTTCCAAAAAAATAAGGTAAGCATCAAAGCCCAACAAACCCAACCTAAAAAAAGCTCAATCAACTATAGCTGTATTTTTTTTTTTTTTTATCAAAAATTCATTTTGTCCTAAGTACTAAGCATGGGCTAATTCTAATGGTTTGAGGGTCAAATTAGGCTGGGAAGTTAGAACTTCTGCACTTGAGTTTTGGGTTGCGAGTTTGGATTTTGATTGATGTAATTAGCATAATTAGTTAGATTAGATGGACCAAATCAGAGCCCATCCCTTCATTCTGTTCAATCACTATATATTAGTGTAGCTAGGAGTTATTTAAGGACACAAAAACATAATTTCTAGCTTCGTATGCAAGTTTTCAAAATTTAAATCTTCTCTCTCTTTTTCTATCAATCGTTCGTCATTGTTCTTTATTTTTCTTCTTCCTTTCATCTTTGTTCTTCTATTTTTCTCACACAAATTTCATGGCTCTTCCACTGATGATGATCATGAAAGGCTAAACTAATCAATCAATCCAAGGATCTAGTCCAAACAAAGAGAATTTGAGTTATGGTTTGGTATTTTAATTTCTATGTGAATGTCATCTTCTTCAATCCTTTTTTCGATTTTCATGATTATGAATATGTTTAGGATTGAAAATGAATTAGGATATAAATTTATTTTCTAATTTTGAGTTTTAATCATAGATTGTTTGGATGATATTTTAATATAGTTTGTGATTTCAATTGATTTAAGATTTAATTCAAATGAACTGCTTCTAATGATATTGAATGAACCATCATAATATGATCATTATATGAGAACTATGATAATTTTCATTGCTTGGTTTGGTGAATTGGATTGATATTCTTAAATCTATTTTACAATATCTTTTATCAATTCTGTTAGTTTATGCATTTTTCTTCAATTCTTGTTTGTGTTTCTGCAATTTTTGTTCACTGTCTGCAAACTGTTTGATAAACCCCTGCTGTTTATAAGTAGATTAAGTTAGGAACCAAATTAGATTGTATCTTTGAGTCGACATAGGTTAATCCCGTGCTACAGAATTATCTTAGTTTTATTTGTTTTGTAGTGATTCGATAGTCGTTATCAAAACTGTCGCCGTTGTCGGGGATACAGTTCATTGTGTGCCAAGTTTAATCTACTCATAATTTGATAATAGTATAGGCACAATTGATATTAATATAGTATAATTGCATCTGTATGCAAAAAAAAAAAATTGTTTCTAGATAATAGATATAAATAGAAGATAAATATAGATAGCATATAGATAATAAAAAAAATCAAAAATCAAAAATGATTTTTAGACATTTACTGTGGTAGTTTTTGAATTTTTATTTTTATTCATTATTATTATTTTAATTCAAAACTAGAAAAAAATTCAAAAATAAAAAATGATTTGTAGACATTTACTGTGGTGTTTTTGATTTTTTTTAAATTGTTTGGGGAAATTTTCCATTTTCTAACAAATATTATGAAAAGTGTTCTGGTAGAGTAGTTGATTATTATTTATGTGAATTCTGTTACTTTTGATAACGACTATCGAATCGATACAAAACAAATAAAACTAAAATAATTATGTAGTACATGATTAACCTAGGTCGACTCAGAGATACAATCCAATTTAGTTTCTGACTTAATCCACTTATAAACAGCAAGGGAGTTTATCAAATAGTTTATAAATAGTTAACAAAAATTGCAGATACACAAACAAGAATTGAGGAAAAATGCCAAAACTCACAGAATTGATAAAAGATGTTGTAAAACAGATTTAAGAATATAAATCAAATTCACCAAACCAAGCAATGCAAATTATAATAGTTCTCAGATAATGATCATATTATGAAGGTTCATTCAATATCATTAGAAGCAGTTCAATCGAATTAACTCCTAAATTAACTGAAATCACAAACCGTATTGAAATATCATCCAAAAAATTTATGATTAAAATTCAAAATTAAGAAATAAATCTATAACCTAATTTGTTTTCAATCCTAAAGATATTCATAATCATGAAAATGGAAAAGAGGATTGAAGAAGAAGATGAACATTCACACATAAATTAGAATACCATACCAGAACCAAATTCTCCTTACTTGGACTGGGTCCTTGGATTGATTGATTATTTAGCCTTCCATGATCATCATTAGTGGAAGAACCACAAAATTTGTGTAAGAAAATAGAAGAACAGAGATGAAAGGAAGAAGAAAAATAAAGAACAATGAAGAACAATTGAGAGAAAAAGAGAGAAAAATTTTAATTTTGAAAACTTGCACAAGAAGTTAGAAATTATGTTTTTGTGTCCTTAAATAACTCCTAGCTTGATGCAATCCTCAAACCAAGTCAAGAGGAGGAAGGCTTGGAACTACACATGGAAGAGCTTCCTTTGGTGATTAAAGGGCCAATGACAAGGGCTAGGGCTCAAAGACTTCAAGATCATATTCAGTCCAAGATAAATCTCTTGAAAAACCATGAAGAAGGCTATAAAATGATGAATTTGTTTGTTGTAATCGATTA
>PYAF01002597.1:4587-17880 GCA_007407185.1 Glycine tomentella
AATGTACACACATAATAAATCTCTCCTATATTCGTAAATCCTAGATAACTAGCGATTCAACCCTTTAATTCGATCGAGAACCCTAAACCTTTAGCGATTCTGTCAAACTAAGCAATTAAAGACTATATCATGTGGGTTCCTGTTATGATTGTTCAGAAAATAAGCCTTTCCTATATTAGTTAATCCCTAATTCCTTAGTAAATTAACCCTTTAACCTGAATCGAAAACCTAATTCCTTAGTGAAATCTATCAGTTTAAGCGTTCAAAGGTCATATTATAAAATCTGCACTCACGCACCCCATTTTTGGCCACAGTACTCGAAAATGGAATCCTAAAATGTCACCTTATATATCTGCAAAGCGTAAGGGTATTCATATTACAAATCTTATTAGAACTGCTCGATTTTTATCAGAAGCTTGTGATTTAGTTTTTGATGCAGCAAGTGGGGGAAAACAATTCTTAATTGTTGGTACAAAAAAAAAAAGCATTTCTAGGTGATGAATAAATGTTATTCTTCACAAGTCAGACATTAGAACCCCAACGTTCCCATTGCGAATCCTAACTCTAAGTACTTAATTGAAGTGATCAAATTCAAATAAGAATAGAAGTTAAGAACAGAAAAGAATAAAGCACTCAAAACATATTATTCAATACCAGTCAAATTACAGAGGAATTCTCATAAGTTCATGGCCTTCCCACAATACAATGTTTAGCCAGCCATAGGCCTCAAGAACACCAAAGCTGTTGAATAATTCATTGTTGTACAGAAACTAACTTTGATTCTTGATTCCTAGGGTTTTGGATTAATGGAAGATGGTATGAAGTGTATTCTGGTTGATGATGGATGCTCCAGGATTATCAAAAGATACTTAGGTCTGATCAGAGGCTTCATATTTATAGAATAATTTAATTAAGGTAAGAAAGCCTAAAACCTGTGCCAAATTCGAAATAAATATTTTAATTAAGGCAACAAATCAATCCGGCGCGATCCGCGCGGGCCTTTCCAATGCTTGGCGCTAGTAGCATGACATTCCACGCTAACTGCGTGGAGTGTTCGAGTCTTCAGGTTTGGTGCAGAGCTTCTCGCGCTGGTAGCGCAAGCTTGGCGCGATCCGCACGAGTTATTCGAGTTTGAATGATCTGACTTGTGGTTCTTGGCGCGGACAACGCCATTCTGGCGTGACTAGCGCCATGCTTGCGGCTATCTCACGCTGATCGCGTGGATCCTTCGAGTATGAGACCTTCTATCCTGCACTTGGCGCTATCCGCGCAATTGCCGGTGCGATCCGCGCGAGATTTGATTTCTTGTTTTCTTTTTTTTCCTTGCTTTGAATTCCTCTTTTTGGCCTGAAAATGCTCAAATGGTATTGAAATGAGTTTAAAAACAATAATATGATAAATCTAACTAATTCTAAACTATTTTACTAATTATTTAACTAAATTAATGCCTAAAACTAACCTAAAACTAAGATGTGTTTGCAACACATCAATCCACCTGCCAATTCTATTTAAGCATACTATTCATTTGATTGATCAGCTGTCAAGTATTTGGGTTACACATATTTTTCTCACTTCAAAGGATTGAAATCAAGGGCTTCATAATCAAGCTCAAGTTGGACTCCCTTAGAAACCAAGATCCCAAAACAAGTGGACCTTCCTCATGTATCCATTCTTTAGCAATTAGATTTAGAGCATTAATACACTACTACAAATAGTGTTTTTTACGACGCACATACGACGACGGGTCTGTCGAAACCGTTGTAGTATATTACGCGGTGGAATACTCATAAATATTTGGTTATGTTCAACGTCGGGTATTGCGAAAACCATCTACAAAAAGCCTCAATTCAATGAACCGGTGGCATTTTCGTAATTAAGTTGAACTAATAGAAGTTGGTTATGGAAAAACTTTCTTTGTTTTGTCACTAACAAAGATGATTTTCATTTGAACCGTGTTTGATTTTTGAAATTAAAATGTCGACTAAACAACATTGCATTCTCCTCAAACAGAACCCCAACAATCCCTTGCCCTAGCCTCGTGCCTTAGCCTCACTCTCCTTCCGTCAATTTGTGTCTCTACCCCAGGCATCCCTAAGTCTCGTGCCCTTGGTGAAAGCTACAACCTTCAACGGGTATGATGTGTTCGGTTTTCACAACAATATGTGCGTGGTTATACGATTTTCAGGGTCCCGACGTGGTTATTCGATTATTGGTGTTGCGATTTACTTTGAGTTCGACTTGCGATTTTATTTGTTAAACACCTACAATATAATTTGTTTTATGTTGGATTTGGTGAATAGGAGTGACATAGTGTGGAAGAACCTTGTGCATTCCCAATTCTTTGTCGAGGTTGTGTTTGGTAAGGGCTTTTTGGATGTTCTTCATGGTAGGTACGAGGAACTTGGTGGTGTTGTGTGGGTCCACGAAAACCTCATTGCCGACTGCAATGGCTTCCATTTGGGTGTGTGGGTAGTATGCGACGACGTTACCCATGAGGATGCAAAGAAGAGAGCTTTGAAAGAGAGTTCTGACCATGGAGTGGATGGGTGGTGAAAGTCCAACAAATTTGCTCTCTGTGACTGCTGGAAACTCTGCTGGAAATGTCTCTGAATATTCAAAAAGGCAGAAATTAGATGCTAAAAGGCGTTTCTTGATCTGGTATGTAAACAAAAATGCAATTATCTATTTAGGTAGTGGCAAAATTTCTTCATCAATCCTCTGTTTAGATTATTTGACCATTATGAGTCAACTGAAATTTTCTCATCAATTAAGAATGATTGATTCTACTAAAATCTTTCATTGTTCGATGTCTGAGACTCTGAGTGATTCACTATATTGAAATATTCACATTCAATTAATTTTTCACTTCTTTTACATATTGATTAACTCGGGTCAGCAAAGGCGTTGAATCAACATTGGTGCAACTTCTTGAAATAGGCTTATTACATGTTAATCACAAAAATCTAAAAGAATCTTTTTACTTCTTTGTTTGTGTGACAGGTTTTTGGATTTTGGTTTGCTCTGTCAAATGGAATAAAGGCGTCAGTTTGCTATGCTGGCTTCAATTATTCATATAGTAAATGGTGACTGGGCATCCCTTGTCTGTGCTCTGGTTGATATGGATGTTGTGAGGCCAGGGACAAATATCAGACTTGTTACCCTGGTATAGTACTTGTATGTCAGGATTTAATCATCTTGCCATAAAACCTTATGTTTTTGAACGTTGATTTAACTTACAGTAGGCATGCAGTACTCATGTCAAACTGTATCTAAGATATATTTCATGGTTTATATGTAGGATTAAGAGACTAGAAATGATAGCAATTCCAACACGGGTCTTTTAAATATGATGGGTACTTGTTGGGTATTTATTCTCAGCATGTTGACTTCATTAACTGATTTGTGGAGTCTTACTGTATTAGTCATTGACATAATTATATTAGTTATTGTTGCAGTTAATGTGTAAGTTTCCTAATTATTTACCCAATTTTATTTCTTCAGTGGATATAATTTCTGCTATTGAATTTGACAAGTCTGGTGATCATCTTGCTACTGGTGATCGTGGTGGTCGAGTGGTTCTCTTTGAACGGACAAATATAAAAGATGTAAGTCTGATTTTTTCTTCAACAATTTCTTTTATAACTAAAATTACTAACTTAAGGTTTGAAAGATTCTATTTTACACCCTTAATTTCTCTAATATCTATGTATACTATAACTTGTAGCATCGCAGATCAAGAAGGGACTTGGAGAGGATGGACTATTCTATTAGTAGCATCCTGAGTTTCGTTAGAAAACAGAGTTTCAGAGTCATGAGCCTGAGGTAATTTTCAATCACAGGTTAATGTTGCCTAAAATGCTTGTGGAGTAGAAATGTTAACATTTATGACGTGATTGTTGTTTCAGTTTGACTATCTTAAGAGTTTGGAAATAGAAGAGAAATTTAACAAAATCAAATGGTGCCAAACAACTAATGGTGCTTTGTTCCTTGTTTCCACAAATGATAAAACCATCAAATTTTGGAAGGTATGAAATGAATTCTCACTTGTTGTTAGGAATTTTTTGGCAAGCGTACCATGTTATTGTTGCAAGTTACAAAATTTATAAAGTTTGTCGCCACAGGGATTTGAGTTCATGTTAGTTTAACTTAAATATTTCTATCAATTCAATAGTTTATGTACAGAAGGTTTTAAACGAAGGTTCATTGGTTTGATGATGTAGCGTAAAACAAAGATAAAAACTACGGAAATAAATAAACGAGTTTTAAGTCAAGGAAAGCGTAGGATTGGATTTCGTCTTTCTTACCCCCCCCCCTTTTATATTCAATCAATCTTACCTATGCAGTATCTTTCTATTCTCATTGTCGCACACTTTGAGTAACCCTAATTCGATTCCTCATATTTTAAGGTCCTAAGGATATTTATGAAATATTGATTCCTCGCATATTAAATAAAATACCCTAGCATTAAGATCCTAATCTTGTGTTTAATACAATCAAAACGTTATGCCCTATTCCTAGCAACGTAACGTGATGAGTGAAATCATTTGGTTCAAACCCTAAATTTACTTTCCAGTTGCCTTTAGAATTTAAATTCAAGAAACTAGTAATCACTTAGAATCACGCATTAAGCATAGAATAAAATCACCAATAAGAAATAGAATAATGCATGCATAGATAAAAATTAAAAGAACATAGGGATAAGATGAGTACGTCCAATCCTTATAGAAGCTTAAGCGAGCATTGGGAGAATTTCCTCAAGAGAATAACTGATGAAGTAACTTGTCATCGATCCTCTTTTCGGCAGAGTCTCCACTACAAATCTTCACCTCTCTCACTTCCCTAACTCTCTACTATCAACTAAAAGGATTCCTAAGCTAAAAACATGAACCAAGGAACTAATTTGGTGCCAAAAAACATGCTTGAACTCCAAAATCCATGGCCTATTTATAGAATTTCCCTCCTGCCTGCTTCACTTGCCCAGGCGGCCATTTCCTTCATATTTTGCTCGCCTGGGCGAGCTTGAGTATATCTCCTTGGAACTTGTATCTCGCCTGGGCGACCAATTTGGCCTAAGGGAGCTCGCCTGGGCGAGCTTAAATCTTAGTGCTAAAGATTTCTTTGGGCTTTGACTGTTGTTGGGCCTGGATTGCTTATAAAACTTCAATTTTTATTTTGAACACTCCTTTTTGCTTGGCTTTATATGCTCGAAACTTCGGAATCTTCAAACCTATCAAAATGCACCATAAATTTGGACGAATCTTCTTAAAACATAAAATCATAACTTAACTAAATACAAAACACAATTTAACTAGGCTTTTAGGGTAATTTCATGAATAATTTTAATCAAGACAATGGATAAGTGCCTTCCAAAAAGTCCTAATTTTACTAAAATGTGGCACTTATCACTTGTGGGATGCTGAATGCTATTTTTTTATTCAATTTATATATGAATGACACATATGGTTACATTTCTGTCGAACTTAGTTTGGTTCCTTGTATCACATACTTTGACAGTATATATGTTTTTGGAGATTTGTTATAGCTTACGAAGCTCATATATCTAGGTTCTAATGGAATCTATTGTTTGGACTTAGCCTTTGCAAATTACAAGTTATATTTTTAATCATTGGTTACTAATACTGAACCATTTTTTAGTTAGTCAGATAACTCTGGAATTTGAGGTTGACTTTAGTGTTCATGTGTGTGTAAAGCTGTTCATTTTTAAGTGCATTAATAATGTTGTGACTTCCTTTTTGAGCAATGCTATCTTTTAATTACATTGGTTGAAACATTTTATAATTCAATATGTCATCGTAATTTATATCTGAATGTATGATTGTTACTTTTAATATTTTATGAGGATAAGCAAATATGAAAGATGGCCATGCTATTCAATAACTCCCAATGGACTCTGGCCTTAGTGTTTGCTTGTGCATATATTCAAAATGAATGTATTATGTGATTACATTTCCTTTAGTTTTTCTTTTCCTTTAGTTTTTCTTTTCTTCTCTTTCATATGAATATGAATTCACATGATTGATCTGTCTTCTAGTTCACTTATTCATATTTTGTCCTCATCTGTGAGTTAAACAGGTTCAAGAAAAGAAGGTCAAGAAAGTTTCTGACATGAATGTTGAAGAAGAATTGAAGAATCAACTTGGGCTTTTATAGGGTGAATTCTAATGATGCATGTCAAAGAAATATGATCTTTGCAATTTTTGCATATATAGGATTTGATTGCAGCATATTTTTAGGCATATAGAATATGTTGTACAGTCATAATTCATAAGTCTGATATTTTGTTTAAAAACAAGCATTACACTAGTTTGAATATCAACCTCCTATAAATAAAAAAGACAGGAATGAGTAAAATCCTAAACCTATAAGCATGAAGATTCATCATTCTACTAAACAATGTATGCGCAAATATGCCAAAATGGTGTGCCTATGATGTTGAGGTGAGGTGCCAAGAAAGGGGTCTGCATATCTAGCTAATTAAGTTGTTACCCCACCTCTAGACCCTTAGGCAAGCCTCTGTGGTGCAATTGTTCAAACAAGGCATGCTTTAGTGCCTAACTAGTATCTATGGAGATAAAGTTTACTTTATTCAGAATTAGCTCCAGTAAAAAAACCTTTATTCATAATTAGAAATCTTAAATTTCAAGGTTAATGCTTTTATGTTACCCGTGTGGAATGAATTTATAGGCTTAACATATTAAAAATGACACACGCACCCTACTTGCGCAATATTCCCTTGACTGACATGTTTCTTTGGTGAAGTAGGGACATAGGTGCTTATTAATGCGTGGGACCAATAATAGTAAGATAACCACGTCTGAACTTGACCAGTAATTGTAATGGATAAAACTTCTCTCTTTCCTTTTATTATCTTCTTGAAAATCTGTAGGTAAGGCTGCATTTCTTTCTTATTTAATTTTTAATACTTTTCTTAGTTTTTGTACAATAGAAGCATTATGATTTACACTACCTGCTTGTGTACCAACCTGAGCAAATCCCAAGCGGCTCAAGGGTCCATTTGTAAATACTTATGTCAGAAAGAAATTATGTTGACGAGGTATTTGGTGTTTTTCATTTGTAAATAATTCTTCTTTCCCCCCCAACTTTGTCCTTGATGATGTTATCATGTGGTACTGAACTTGTAGAAGTAAAATTACCTTGGAACTTTCGTCCAACAATTTCCCCATCACATGATCAGTAGCTGTGCATTATCCATTTTCATTTGATACATCTTTTTGTTCAAGCTTGGTGTAAAACTTTTCAAATTTCCACTTGGCAGTGACAGGCAGGATCAAGACAGCAACAACTTGTTTCCTCTAGCTTTGAACCAGATAAAAGTAACTGGGGTTGGAATTGGTTGGAAAGATGGATGGATTTTCGTCCTTAGGAGAGTCGCTTTGTTTATATTAATCTGAGGGGTGGAGTAACAGTACATGAAAATGGAGCTAAGGTGGTCAAAATGGAACAACACATCCATCAATACTTGCTAACAAGAAATCGTTGTCATCAAATCCAAAGGAGAGCAAATCATAGGCAGATAAGCAGGCCAAAAAATGATTATTTCTGCCTAACAATGGTAAGTTTATTCTCTTTCTGTTCATTTTATTATTACCTGTACATTGGCATCTGACCACTGCTTCAGGGAGTCAGAAAAATTATAAGGTAAACAATAATATAGGTAAACTAACTAACCTAAATATGACATTATAGTTCAGCTAGTTTGAGTTTGAGATTGACAACTAAAGTTCAAGGACGAATCACATTCACTCCTCAGCTACACAGTTGTAGCTGTAGGCCACCATTTTAGAGGACCCCAAAACTGAACTTAAATTTATTAAATGAATCCCTGCTACAATATAAATGCTATTTTTCACTTACTTCACATATCCTCCAGCAATTTGTTGAGATCACAAAGGAAGAACCGCTGGCATTTTTAGCAATGCATTTTGATGGGATACTTCAAATTGGATTCCAGAATAAGGACAAGCCTTTGGGTTCTTAATCTTGAAGATAAACACCAAGTTCTGGTTGGAACAGCTTGTGTGATACTGTTTACAAGACTAGAGCCAAATGCTGATTATTTGACGTGTAGACAGTTTATGGTATTTTCTTTCTTGGTATTAGTAATTTTCATGTTACTCTGTTAAACTAGTGGAGTGGTTCACAGATATTAAGGTATGCTTTTACTTTGTAGCTAGCAAGCAAAGAAGAAATGCCATCATATGGAGTTCCCTGAGTATAGAGATCATCTAGATGACCCACCGATCACCACAGAAATTAGTAGAATTGGGCATGGTCCTCTTAGACGTGAATTTTAATGAGGTGATGATGCCATTGCCATCCATTACTAGCCTCTTAGCATGTCCACAAAAGCATGTCAGAAGACAGAAGGCACTGTTTTATACCTACAACTTTTATAGTTATGAACCCATTAGTTTTACTTTTCTTTTATGAATCAAAAAGGCCAATGGATCTTTCTCCTTGTAATCATTGGTGGAGAACCAAGTAGAGTAAGGCAGTTTTACAACTTTCACTGAAATAAAAATGAGTGACCAAGAGATGTGTTCCCTTTAATATGTGATGGCTTATGTGAAAGAACTTATTAACATGACCCTTACATTGACTCAATATCAAGCATTTTTTTTTTGGTTACTCTTTGGTGATGTTGGATTTTGAATTAGTGATTTTGTTGTGCTATAAGACCTACAAGTTGCTAGCTAGTTAATTATTGGATCATTGTAAGGCTTTGAATTAACTGTTTTACAACTCTGAATTAAAGGTCTATGCATATGCTGCTGGTGAACTGAAGAAAGCCATAGAGGTACAGTTGTGTATGCATGTAGTAGTAAGAAGGTTCATTGTATTTTTAAAACCATTGTTCTTTTGTTGATTTAAATATATTGCATGTAGTAGTAAGAAAATTATGTTTTCTGGGGTGGTCATGAAGGTTACCAATCTATTTTGAACACGGATATGGAGCGAGAGCTTAATCATTTGGTGTGTGAATCATGCTTGCCTTGAAGTTATTGTTTCACTTTGCTGCTTTTTTTATTTCTCATTTAACTAAACAATTTATAAGAAATCTCCTTCAAATTAATGAAGTATCAATCTTATGTCGCCGCTACAACACTAATTTCCAATGTGGATGCTAAAACATAGATGTTTTGTGTTTCTTTTAATCTCTGTATGCTACTGCAACAAAATTTGAATGAAAAATATTTTTCTATTCTTTTTCCCTTATTAAGGGTTTTTTTTTCCTTTTGTAATTCCTTTTTCTTGTGTGATTTTAGGGACATTTCTAAGTCTTGTCCCCAATATGACACTATTTTTTCCTCGAGTTAAAAAATTTTTGTCTCATTAAAATTAATGGTCAAATGGTCCCTTGGTTAAATTCATTAGCTGGATGACTCTCTGTATCAATTGTGCATATGTATCACACTTAAAATACTGCACTAATTTTCTCCATTAAGAACAATGTTGATACAATTTACAAATTTCTCTCTGCTTCATTTCTTTTCATCATCTAAGGGAATTCAAACTCAACATAGAGTGAAACCGTGGCACCCTCTTTGGCCACAGGTGAATTGATCATTATATATTGTGTTTACATGGGTTGTCCTTGATTTCCCTTTTAAATTTGATATTCATAAATCATAACTGAAACTGGACACGTTCTTTGTACTTATAATTTTTGTTGTACCTGTACATTTGCAATTGATGTTGGTTACATCTTATAATAATTGTCATGATGTTGTCATGATGCAGGTATATATATTGAGGATATATTTAAGTTCAACAGAACCACGTGGTTTGGTTGATGATGATTAATCCTTGTGAAGCAATTACAGCAACAATATTAGCCATATATGTTACTTTTATTGGTGTCATCACTAGGATGTTGCAGGCTATAAAGTAGGATGTTTGTTTTAATTATGTTATATAAATTTATTTACATTTAATATAATGTTTCGTGGTATTTTACATAATTTTGTGTCGAACGACATTTTACAGTGCTAAGCCGAATTCCAAATTTTAGTGTACTAACAATTTGGTTTGTTATTTACTTTATAGAATAAAATTGTTCAATGTGGTGTTTTTTTGTAAGTGTAAATTCAGTTAAGTCCATTGGTTCATTTGGTAATATATATAGAAAGCAAATTTGAAAGGAAAAAAGAAAATAGAAGCAACAAAGACGGTTTCTAGCCACAATTTTTGAAAAGTTTTGTGAAGAGTTTGGAATTAATCACAATTTTTCAGCTCCAAGAACACCTCAACAGAATGGTGTTGTGGAGAGGAAAAATAGATCACTTGAGGAAGGTGCAAGAACACTTCTAAATGAAACTAAATTACCTAGACACTTTTGGGCAGATGCTGTAAGTACGGTTTGTTATACTTTGAATAGTATTCTCATAAGGTTTATCTTAAAGAAAATCCCTTATGAACTATATAAAGGTAGGAAACCAAACATATCTCATTTGAGGGCATTTGGCTGCAAGTGTTTTGTATAAAACAATGGAAAAGAGTCCCTTGGCAAATTTGATTCTAAAGCTGATGAAACAATTTTTCTTGGCCATTCCTTACAAAGTAAAGCCTATAGGATTTTCAATTAAAGAACTTTATGTGTTGAGGAATCTGTTCATGTTGTATGTGATGAGACTAACCCTTCCAAAGAGAATTTGGAGTGTGATGATGATGCAGGAGAAAAGGAAAAATTCTTGCAAATCAATGATCTGAACAATAAAGAAAAAGCTGAACCAAATGATGAGTTGGAACATTCTACACCATTACAAAAGCACAAAGAATGGAGGACATCTAGAGACCTCTCACTTGACAACATAATAGGGGAAGTAACAAAGGGAGTATCTACTAGATCCTCTTTAATAAATCTTTGTTGTACCATGGCTTTTGTCTCATAGATTGAACCAAAGGATATTGATCAAGCTTTGCTAGATGAACATTGGTTAATGGCTATGCATGATGAGTTAAATCAATTTAAAAGAAATTAAGTTTGGGAATTAGTTCCTAGACTTTATTCTCATGTACCTAATGGCACTAAATGGGTTTTTAGAAATAGACTAGATAAAAGTGGCATCATAATAAGAAATAAAGCTAGATTGGTTGCTAAAGGATACAACCAAGAGGAAGGCATTGATATGATGAAACTTATGCTTCAGTTACAAGATTAGAAACCATTAGGTTATTACTTGCATATGCTTGCTTGATGAACTTTAAATTCTTTCAAATGGATGTTAAAAGTGCATTTTTAAATGGCTACATTGAAGAAGAAATATATGTTGATCAGCCCCCTGGTTTTGTTGATCACAAACATCCTAACCATGTTTTCAAGTTATGAAAAGCTTTGTATGGTTTGAAACAAGCACCTAGATCTTGGTATGAGAGGTTAAGCAAATTTTTGCTTGAACAATCATTCATATGAGATCAAGTTGATAAAACCTTATTCATCAAGAAAAGAGGGATTGATATATTGTTGGTTCAAATCTATGTAGATGACATAATTTTTTGTTCTGCTAATCAATCTATGTGCAAAGAATTTTCTGTATCAATGCAGAGTGAATTTGAAATGTCAATGATGAGGGAGAATTGCAACCAATGGAACTTTCCTTAGTCAATCCAAGTACTGTCAAGAGATGATAAAAAATTTTGAAATGGAGAATTGCAAGGATGCTTCAAAACCTATGGCAACTTCTACCTATCGCAAGTTGACCTGATATTATGTTGAGTGTTTGCTTGTGTGCTAGATATCAAGCAAATCCCAAGGAATCCCATCTAACTGCAGTCAATCGGAACCTCAAGTATCTCAAGTCTACTCCAAGAGTTGGACTTTGGTATCCAAAAGGTACACCTATCAGCTTGATTGGATATTCTGATTCTGACTTTACAGGGTGCAAATTGGATAGAAAGAGTACAAGTGGAACTTGTCACATGCTAGGAAGCTCATTGATCTCTTGGCACTGCAAGAAGCAATCATGTGTTGCCTTATCTACTGCTGAGGCTGAAAATATCTCTACTGGAAACTGCTGTGTACAAAGTCTTTGGTTGAAGCAACAAATTCATGACTTTGGGGTTGAGATTAAAGAGATTCCATTGTTGTGTGACAATACTAGTGCAAACAAAATATCCAAAAATCCTATCATTCACTCAAGGACAAAGCACATTGAAATCAGACATCATTTCATCAAAGACCATGTCCAAAAGGGTAACATCAAAATTGAATTTGTTGAAACCAACTTTCAATTAGCTGATATTTTCACTAAACCTTTGGATAGAGATAGATTCTATACTCTAAGAAACATGCTAGGGAGACTCCTCATGCTGCAAGGCAGTTGATTTCCAACATGGCAGCCAATTATCAACAATTTGGTACTAGAGGTGTTGCAACAAGCAAGGCTGCTACAAATGAAGTTTCTGTTTCCATGGTTGCTGATAACCAAAGGTTGGAGAATAAATTAACAGAGTTGACATCCTTTGTGAGACAGCTTGCTATTGGCCAACAGCAGAATGTGATGGCAGTCAATCAGCCAAGGCTGTGTGGTATCTGTTGTGTACCTGTTCATCCAACAGATTCCTGTCCCACTATCCAATAAACATAGCAAGCTATTGAAGTTTCTGCCATACAACCTAGACAACCATTCAAACCTCAACAACAGTATAATCGTTACTCTAACACTTATAATCCTAGTTGGAGAGATCATCCGAATTTGAGGTATGGTCCTGGTCCACAAAACCAACAACAGACACAACAATAACCATTCAGACCTCAACAGCAGCATCCATATTAGCCTTCCTCCAGCAAATACCAACCTCCCCCATTCAGACAACAACCATAATTCCAGCAACCTGCACCTACACCTGCACAACTTGTGTCGACCAGTTCTAGACCTTCCTTAGAGGATTTGATGAAGCAAATGGCCGCCAGCAACATCCAGTTTCAACAAAATGTCAGTGCCACCATCCAAGACCTACAGACTCAGATTAGACAGTTAGCTACAACTGTCAACCAGATGCAATAACAAGGTTATGGTAACATTCCAACACAACCAATTATTAATCCGAAGAATGTGAGTGCTATTACCTTAAGGAGTGGCATAGAGCTTCCAGATGCTGGTGCTAAAATTGATGTTGGTACTGGTAAAAAAATTGATGATGGTGCCAAAACAGATTCCAACCAGGCGTGACCAGTCACCCCCCACCTAGGCGTGACTCTGCACCAGTTGTGCCCCCCCCCCCCCCCCCCCCCCCCCCCCCCCCCCCCCC
>PYAF01002597.1:33927-48189 GCA_007407185.1 Glycine tomentella
TAGAGTGTTTGTGAATGCTTTAGAATTCGAAATTTTACAAATGATCAAAAGTTACAAACCTCAGCCTAAGAGGTTCTATTTATAATAGCTGTTTAACTGAAAATAATCGATTAAACACGCTCCAGTAATCAATTATTTATCATTTGTAATCGATTAAATCAAGATAGTAATCGATTAAACTGTTTATAAAATGTTCTGAGTTTCAAGAATGAACCATTTAATCGATTATTCCAATATGTAATCGATTAAGCCAGAGGCACATGTTTTTCCAAAATAAACCTCGTAATCGATTAATGAAATAATGTAATCGATTAAAATGATCTTGAGCTTTTCTGGGTTTAGACAAAGAACAATATAATCGATTATTCTGTGAAGTAATTGATTATGACAATCAACATGTATTTTCCTAAGATGCATGTTCAGGCATGTAATCGATTAAACACTTATGTAATCGATTAAGACAGAGAGCTCCATCTTTCATAAAAAGCCTGAGTAATCGATTAAAATGATATGTAATCGATTACAATGATCATGTTTTGTTTTTTAAAGGACACGAAGAACAAAATAATCGATGCTACTATTCTTGTAATCGATTATTTATTAGCAACTTTATTTTTCCAAAAACTTTACATTCTAAGTGCCTTTCTAATCAATTGCTTTTACTTAATTAATTAATCCAACGATCTTAAAATGAATGAATGATGCATGATGCATACACTTGGATTATTAGATCATATACTTCCTTTTACAAATGATCAAATTGATTCTTCAAGCTTTCCTTTGAGTATATCCTTTTGTGCATGTTTGAAAGTCCAAAACCTTGAAGCTTGATCTTCATTCATTGATACTTGGCTTCACTTGAATTAACAACATTTGCCTTTGTAATACTTTCTTAGCAAATCAACCAAATAACTATTTTCAATTTGCAAACTCATATTTTCTTTTTCTTTACTCAGCTTGTACTCATCAAATTCTTTCTGCAATTCATTCCATTTACCAACCTTAGAGATGGCTAAGGAGCACGTACATCCATTTTCCTTGTAACTTGAAAGAAGCTTGTCATGTTCTTCATTCAATTTACAAAGTTCTTCTTGCAATTCAGCAAGCTTGGATACATGTCATCTTAAGTCACTCTTAAGATTGTTGTTTGCTTTTGCTAGTTTTTGAGCTTCACAATGCATCTCATGAAAAACATCAATTACATTTTCAAATTCAGAATTTACCTCTGATTTTGTACTTGATGTTTCTTCTTCTTCACAAATGGTAGATGTAAGGCATATGTGAGCTTCAACTTCTTTTTCTGAAGAGGATTCGGCACTTGTGGATTCATTTTCCTCCCAAACAATGTAGGCTTTTCTAGGATTTCCATCCCTTTTTGATCTCTTCTCAATTTGTGGCTTCTTTGCTAATAGGGGCATTCTGACTTTATGTGTCCTTTCTTTCCACATTCAAAGCAAGTGATGAAGGAGAGGTTGTTGTTCTTGTAGGTGCTGTCACTTCTTTTCTTTTGTTGTGGCTGCCGTATGTTTTTATTCTTCCTCAAAAACTTGGTAAACTTCCTTACTATGAGATTCATATTCTCATCATCATCATCTTCACTTGAATCATCTTCTCTTTCAATCTTTGAAGGTGCATATTTTAATGCTATACTCTTATGTCTTTTATCTGCATCGTCACCATGAGTTAATTGAGATAATTCAAGGTCATACTCTAGAAGCTTACCAAACATAGCTGCCATTGACATCTTTGATAAATCCTTTGATTCTTTAATGGTTGAAACTTTAGGCTGCCAATCTCTTGTTAGGCATTTGAGGATCTTGATGTTCAGCTCTTCTACATCAAAAGTTTTCCCTAGCCCAAGCAAGTGATTCACTATGTGGGTGAACCTAGTTTGAAGCTGTGAGATGTTCTCATCATCTCTCATCTTGAACATTTCATATTCATGAATGAGAGTATGTTTCCTTGATCTTCTCACATCATCAGTACCTTCATGCGTAACTTCAAGTAGTTCCCACATTTCTTTGGCGCTTTTACACCTAACAGTCCTGGAAAATTCATTGGAAGATAATGCAGAAGTTATCATATTCTTTGCCTTGAAATCATATTGAACCATTTTCTTTTCTATTTCAAACATTTCATCCCATTCTTTTGGTATTGATTTTCCAACAACAATTTTGGTAGGAATGAAAGCACCTTTCTCAATACAATTCCAAGCACTCAGGTCATTATATTGGATGAAGATTTGCATCCTATTTTTCCAAAAGTTAAAATGTTCTCCTTCAAACAAAGGTGGTCTATTCAATGAGGCTCCTTCCTTGAATGTTATTTGATTAGTATTCATTGTCAAATATTTAAAAAGATCTTGAGCAAATTACAAGAATCAGCTCTTGATGCCAATTGAAAATACAATAAACACTTCTGCAAATAAACCAAAAGGGGGGTGAATTGGTTTTACCTCAGAGTTTTAAAATTTCCTTTCAAAATTTATAACAGCGGCAGACTTCAAAAGTATTGTATCTATTCAAAACCAATTTAGAAAACAATTTACTTCACCAATCAAATCTCTTGTGCTGTAACCAAGTTTGTATGATGAACAAATTCTATACTTCAAGAATTTAATGAATATAAACTGAAATCTTAAAACACACAAGATTTATATTGGTTCACCTCTCAACCCCGAAGGCTACATCCAATCGATTAAGTTCCTATTTAATTGATTAACACATGTAATCGATTAAGTTCCAATTTAATCGATTAACACAAACCATGCCTAAAACTTAATAATGCACATTTAATCAATTACAAACATCTGGTAATCGATTAAACCAGATGAACATGTTGTGTAAAATTATGCAGAAGCTTATGTAATCAATTATTTCTCAAGATAATCGATTATCACAGAAAGTTTCTAATTCTGCATAAAGTTCATTTAATCGATTACGAACTAGTGGTAATCGATTAAAATGTTCATAAGACATTTTCCAGAAAACATACACATGTTGTATGTAACACCCCGTAGGCCTCCGGTGCGTTATCATTAATAATATTAGTTAAGCGCTTAAATCATTATAAAAAAAACCTCAGCGGAAGCACATAATCACTTTTCTTGATTCATTATGCATGGAATAAAAGCACATCACAAAAAACATAAACACAAGACAGATATTTCACACCCCTGCTGATCCAGTTTCTCACACAGTACACATAGGCAGATAAACAGAAACATTACAAGTATACTCAGGAGGAACATCAAATATCATATCAACATCAGTCCTGTATATACATATATACAATAGTCTCACACCACACCATGGTGATACAGAAGAATATCTGCCCTCACCGAGGGTATACAGAACTGTACATAACTCCGGTGTACACACATCAGCCCTTATCAAGGGTACAAAATAGAATCAAAACAAAACTGAGCTTTCAAGCTCCCTCTGCTGCCACCGGCCAAGCAGACAAGTCTCCACTAGGGCCTCCTGCCCTAAGACTGCTCTCCTCTTCCAGAAGAGTCACCTGTAAAGATAAATCCCCAAACGGGGTGAGATACACATCTCAGTAAGCTCAGGGTCCTTGGAGGAATCTCCTCCACCCTGGCCCACTTTCCATGAAACACACATCAGGCAATCACAACAATTGGCCCACTGGCCAGGCCCTCTGGCCCTCATAAAAATATGAGCAAGTCATCTTACTCCATACATGGCGGATATCATCAACGCCCACATCAGTGTGAGACTGGAAACTCACACCCGTGGCATCCCATTAGGTGCTACCCCTTCGCATGGATGCACGTATATGGTACCTCCGAGAATAGAAGGAGCTGCCTCCACTTCTATCCCCTTGGTCTGTAGGAATCACCTATTCCCTGGGATATCATCAACCTTGAGCCAACCAAACTAGGAGGAAACCATCTCCTAGGGAGGTTCATATCTATCTACTGGCCAATAGATCTATCACAATCATATCACATAGCAAACACAGATGCACACATATATCATTATGAGGATGCAACAACCAAATGCATGCATCATGAATATGACCATCACTCCACCCGGAGTGTGGTGTGGCACAAACAAGCGGGAAATCATCCCCAAGGACCAAGAACTTACCTGGCAAAGCCTCGCTCTGCAGTTCTTTCCCTGCTCTGTGGCACCCGCCACCGACACTCTTAGTGTCAAGCCCTAATCAAGGCATATGTAGATTCATATCAAAACCAATCCAATAGGCATTCAATCATAGAACATGGCATATCAGAATTCCCCTATCCTAGGGTTCAATCAAGCCCAGCTCACGGCTTCTCACTGACCATACCAGGTCCATCAAGGCTGAATACCATGCATCTGAGTCATTCCAGACTCAATGCAAAACACATACATGAGCGTCATCTCTCATCAGCCTCATAATTCAAATATCACTGGAACGGTCTAAACCTCAACCAAGGCACCGTTCAACTAGCCTTTCAAGCTTAGAACAATCACAATCAAGACTCTAGCATGTCACATAATCCACCAGTGACTCATCACATAGCCACAAATGCATAACACAGAGCCAAGATTCAAAGTTCACCAATTCAAATTCTGAAAGCTAATCCTTCATCACTAAACCGTTCTAAGCAAGTTTCTCTACAGGATCCTGGGCTAATTCTAACCCCAGCTCATATGGGTCACTATTCATAGAAAACCCCAAACTACAAATTAATCGAAGAAACTCGAGTTTCTTACCTCAAAACTGATGAGGAATGCCTCTGGACCTCGCCCCCAAGCCTGGGTGTCCCCCAAACGCCGCTATTCCTCGGTTAACTCGAGTTCTCTCACTTTCCCTTAGAAAAGGGACCACTCTGATTAAGGGGTTTCAGAAGGAATAGATGAAGGATTATAGCTCTCTCAAGGTTTCTCACAGGTTTAAGGGCATAAGAAGGTGTCTAGGTTATGAAATAAGGCCATATGAAGCTTGGGCAAGTCTCTAATGGAGGTTAGGGACGTGGGGGAAGAAGAAGAAGAGGAAATGCCCAGAATTTTCGAAAAATGGCCTATATATACTCAGCTTGACCGACATGTGGCACTGATCACGCCACTCTGGCGCTGCTCGCGCCAACTTCCAGAGCCCACGGCGCCATCCGCGCCCAACTGGCGCCCCCAGCGCCAAACTGTAGAATCTGTGGTGCCCCCAACGCCACATTGGCGCCACCAGCGCCAGTCTCCCTTGATCTTGTGGCGCCATCCGCGCCACAACTGGCGCTAACAGCGCTGGCTGGGAAACATGGCACCCCTCGCGCCAATTCTCACGCCCGAAGCGTGAACTTCCAGAGCATCTCGCGCTCTGAGCGTGAACTTGGCGCCCTTGGCGCCACATTCTAGAGACCATGGTGCTCCTGGCGTGGCTCTGGCGCTCTGGGCGTGGAATTCCAGTGGGTCTGCCGCCAGGGCCCGCACCACACCCTTAACTGGGTTTTCTGCTGAGTATCCCTGGCGCTATTCGCGTGGGATCCAACACCAACCGCGCCACGGTGAGGGTCCTTACATACACCCCTCGTTTTTAAGAACTTTGTCCGCAAAATTCAGAAACATACCTGTTAGCCAACTTGGGATACAGCTGTAGCACTCCTGCTCTCGCTCCCAAGTTGCTTCCTCAGGCGTTCTGCCTTCCCATTGCACCTTGACTATGAGAATCGTCTTGCTGTGGATCTGCTTCGCCATCCTGTCCAGAATCCTCAGGGGTCATGTAGGACTCGTTAGATTCTCTCTGATATGAACTGTGTCGGGCTCCACCACGTGTGAGGGATCTGCTATATACTTCCTCAACTGGGACACGTGGAACACATCATGCAATCCTGACAACTGGGGAGGCAAAGCTAGCCTATAAGCCACTGGTCCAACCTTCTGAAGGATCTGATATGGACCAATGAACCTAGGACTCAGCTTCCTCACACCCAAAGCTCGTCCTACACCCGTAACTGGAGATAGCCTCAGAAACACATGATCACCTTCCTCAAACTGCAAGGGTCTGTGCTTTCGATCATAATAGCTCTTCTGTCGACTCTGAGCCTTTATCAACTTGTCTCTGATCATCTTGATCTGCTCAGAAGTCTCTTGAACCATCTCAGGTCCAAGGAGCTATTTTTCTCCTACCTCTGTCCAACAAACCTGAGTTCTGCACTGTCGGCCATACAGAGCCTCATATGGTGCCATACCCAAGCTGGCATGCAAACTGTTGTTGTATGAGAACTCCACCAGAGGTAGATATCTGTCCCAGCTAGTACCTTGCTCCAAGGTACAAGCTCTCAGCATATCCTCCAGGGTCTGGATGGTCCTCTCTATCTGACCATCTGTCTGAGGATGGTAAGCTGTGCTGAGTCTTAGTTTGGTCCCAAAGGCATCCTGAAGAGCACCCCAAAACCTCGAGGTGAACTTCGGATCTCTGTCACTAATAATGCTCTCAGGAATACCATGCAACCTCACGATCTCTTTAACATACAACTGGGCCAACTTCTCTGTAGTGTAGTCAGATCTCACAGGTAAGAAATGAGCAGACTTGGTCAGCCTGTCCACAATCACCAAGATGGAATCATATCCACTCTGAGTCATCGGCAACCCTACCACGAAATCCATGGAAATGTTGTCCCATTTCCATTTAGGGATCTGTAAAGGCTGTAATAGACCAGATGGTCTCTAATGCTCTATCTTTACCTGCTGACACACTAAGCACTTAGCTACATACTCGACTATATCTCTCCTCATCCCTAGCCACCAGAAATTCCTCTTCAAATCATAATACATCATGGTGGCTCCTGGATGAATGCTAAACTGGCCCTTATGTGCCTCAGTTAGGACAACATCTCTCAATTCGCCCTTAGGCACCACAATCTGATCTTGGTACATCACCAAGTCGTTATCCTCCCAGGAAACCTCCTGTTGGCCAATCATGGCTCTCACTGTCTCATCCTGCTGCTGAGCTTCTCGGATCCTCCTGATCAATTTATTATCTACCTTGGTCCTGCTCAACTCAAGACCATGAGCACCTACTGTCATCGCCAGGTGCATGTCTCTGAATTGCTCTATTAGCTTGCAATCAGAGATCATCAAGCAGGCGGCAGTCACATTCTTCCTGCTCAATGCATCAGCAACCACATTGGCCTTGCCTGGATGGTATCTCAACTTAAAATCATAGTCCTTGAGAAACTCCATCCAACACCTCTGTCTCATATTCAACTCTTTCTGGTCAAAGAGGTACCTGAGACTCTTGTGGTCACTGAACACTATCAGCTTGGCACCATACAAATAGTGCCTCCAAATCTTCAGAGCAAACACCACAGCTGCCAACTCCAAGTCATGAGTAGGATATGACTCTTCATGAGATTTCAGTTGCCTGGAAGCATAGGCAACCACCTTCTTATCCTGCATCAACACACATCCAAGCCCCCTCTTGGACACATCATAGAATACCTCAAAGGTTCCTTCAAGGTCTGGAAGAGTCAACATTGGAGCTATGGTCAACCGGTCCTTCAGCTCCTGGAAGCACTGCTCGTACTCATGAGTCCAAACAAATGGAACCCCCTTCCGTGTGAGTCGAGTCAGAGGTATCACCAACTGAGAAAATCCCTGAATGAACCTCCTGTAATAGCCGACCAATCCCAGGAAGCTTTGGTTCTCAGACACGTCCTTGGGCCTCTGCCAGGACATTATTGCCTCTATCTTGTTGGGATCCACTGATACACCAGCTGCTGAGATCACATGACCAAGGAACTTCACCTCTGTCAGCCAAAACTCACACTTGGCCAACTTAGCATACAATTGCTTATCCCTCAAAATCTAAAGAACTGTCCTGAGATGCTCGGCATGGTCCGTCTTGATCTTGGAATAGATCAACATGTCATCGATGAACACCACCACAAACTAATCCAAGAAAGGTCTGAATACCCTGTTCATATAGTCCATGAACACTGCTGGGGCATTCGTCAGACCAAAAGGAATGACCTGATACTCAAAGTGACCATACTTAGATCGGAAGGCTGTCTTAGGTATGTCTGCAGGCTTAAGCCGAATCTGATGATGTCCGGATCTCAGGTCTATCTTGGAGAACACTCTGGCTCCCCTCAACTGATCCAACAGATCATCAATACGAGGCAGAGGATACTTATTCTTCACAGTAACCTTGTTCAACTGCTTGTAGTCCACACACAGTCTCATACTACCGTCCTTCTTCTTCACAAAGATCACCGGTGCTCCCCAAGGCGAGACACTCGGTCTGATAAACTGTTTGGACAGCAGGTCCTCCAATTGAACCTTCAGCTCCCTCAACTCTAGAGGATCCATACGATAAGGTGCCACAGAAATTGGTCCCACACCAGGAACCAGATCTATGGAGAACTCGATCTCTCTTTCTGATGGTAGCTGAGTTATCTCCTCAGGAAACACATCCACGAATTCACTCACCACCGGAATCTGAGACAGATCTACACCTGGCTTATCTTCTATCACACCCAAGAAGATATAGCCCTGAGCTCCCTCCCTGATTGCCTTGCAAGCTTGCAAGACTGATAGGAATGTGGTGGAACTCGAACCTGCCTCGTCAGAAGGCACAACTACCCTCTTCTGACGACAGTCTAGCATCACACTATACTTGGCCATCCAGTCCATACCCAGAATCATCTCAAGGGTAAGCATCGCTAGACAGTACAGATCAATCACGTACTCTCTGCCCTCATACAAAAACTACACGTCTTTGCAGCACGTGCTCACCTGACATCTCTCACTAGATGCAGTGGTAACCTCCATCGGAGGGGCAAAACTGAGCTTAGTCAATTTGAGCCTATCCACAACCATATCCTGTATGAAGGAATGTGTAGCTCCAGAATAAAACAGTACTCTAACATCACAATCATCGATCAGAACTGTACCTCTGATCAAATCCGGAGCTCTGGCTGCTTCTCTAGCGTTCACAGTGTACACCCATCCTGCTGTGGGTGCAATCATCTCCACTGGAGCAGCCTGTGCCCGACTCTCTGTCTGAGGACACTCTCTGGATATGTGGCCTGGCATGCCACATCGGAAACAGATGATCTACCTGAAGAACATACTCCCACGTGTTCCTTCCCACAAGCCAGACACTTGGGGACTGGTCTCTTCCGGGCTAAACTCCTCTTGAATCTGTCAGAGGGAACAGAGACTCTCAGCTCCTTGCCCTTCCCTTTTCCGGGTGGGCCAGAACCACTGGGCCTTCTCCCCTCCTGTCTGAGTGAGGGAGTAGGTTGTCTGCCTCTCTGTCTCTACAGGATATCCTCCACTTGGCGACTTTGCCTCACCAAGGTATCCATATCTCGTGACCCACTGCCGGCCACCAGAACCTCAATCTCATCCCTAAGTCCCCTCTGGAACTTAGCTGCTAGGATGTCACAATATCATGAAAACGTGCCATGGATAACTCAAAATCGATCATACAAGGAGTATAACCTGCACACAAATTTAATAACATTACAATTCATTAATACATGCAAAATTGGAAGATGAAGTTGTTAACCATACCTAAATTCAATATCGCTCTCTTCAAATTTTCATTTCTGAACTTTTGATTAAAATTGCTAGCAATATGAAGAAGGCAAAACACATGATATGCATGCGGTGGCTGCCACCCACGATGCCTCTCAACTGCAAATAATATGATTCGGTGCCGATCAGAAATAAGACATATATTTGTCTTCAGTGTAACATGAGCGCGAATGTTATCAGAAAGTATTCTCAAGCTTCCAACGTCTCACACTCAACAATAGCAAATGCAAGTGGCAAACATTCATTATTTCCATCCTGAGTTGTGGCAATCAACAATTTTCCTTTGTACTTGCCATATAAATGAGTGTCATCAATTTGAATAATTGGTTTACAAAAATTGAAAGCCTCGCAACATTGTCTGAAGGTCCAAAAAATGTGGTGAAACACACGTTTTCCATGAACGGTTCTATGAGCCACATAATAATCTTTTGTTTGAAGATGATAACAGAACCTAGTGAAATGTGAAGCATATAGTCACACCACCTAGGCAAAAATGCGTATGATTCCTCCCAATCACCGTAGATAATTGTCATTGCTTTCTGCTTTGGATACCATGCCTTTCTATATAAAACTTTGTATCCATATGAATGGGTTATCTTCTCCTGCAATAGTGTAAAGCGATTTCGTATCGCTTCAAAAACAATTAAACTACGTTAATTTTGTAGCACAGGATTAACCTAGGTCGACTCAGAGACACTATCAATATGGTTCCAACTTCAATTCACTAATAAACAATAGAGGATTTTTGTCAAACAGTTTGCATGTGATAAGTAAAAATTGCAGAAAATGTATAAACTAATGCGAATTGATAAGAGGTAATGTAAAACAAATTAAAGAGCATCAATCCAATTTACCAACCCAAGCAATGGTAATTATCATAGTTCTTAGATAATGATTTTGTTATGAAAGTTCATTCAATTTCATAAATCTCTGATATAACAAAATCTCTTCACTTTCTCCTTGTAAATCTTGGAGTTCTCATAGGCTTCTAAGCGGATCTCTTCAATTTCTTACAACTGAAGCTTCCTTTACATACCCGCTTCATCAAATGCAATGTACAACTCTTCACCGCCCAATAAGCACGGTGCTCAATCTCTATCGGAAGGTGGCATGACTTACCAAAAACCACCCTATAGGGAGACATCCTCAAAGGTGTTCGATAAGCTGTCTTGTGAGTCCACAAATCATCCTCAAGTAGCTTGCTCCAATCCTTCCTATTGGGTTGCACCACCTTCTGTAACACTTGCTTGATCTCTCTGTTAAAAACCTCTGCTTACCCATTAGTTTGGGGATGATAAGCTGTATCAACTCTATGCACAACCCCATACTTCTGAAGCAAGGATGCCGATGACCAGTTATAGAAATGGCTCCCCTGGTCATTGATAATGGCTCTAGGCACACCAAACCTGCAAAAATGTTGGATCTCACAAAATCCACAACAACTTTAGAATCATTAGTTTTGGTGGCCTTAGCTTCAACCCATCTATAAACACAATCAATAGCAAGCAAAATATATGAAAAACCATGAGAAACAGGAAATGGACCCATAAAATCAATACCCCACACATCAAAAATCTCACAAAAAATAATAGGCTGCTGAGGCATCTCATGTCTATGTGTAATGGTTCCTCTGCTCTTTGACACTGCTCACAAGTGGTGGTAAATTGATGAACATCTCTAAACAAGGTGGGCCAAAAGAACCCATAGTCTAATACCATTCTAGCGGTCCGTTGAGGTCCAAAATGACCTCCGGTATATGTGTCATGACAAAACTAAAGAATAGACTGAATCTCATGATCAAGCACACACCTTCGGATCACTTGGTCACTACCAAACCTCCACAAATAAGGATCATCCCACACATAATATTTAGCATCACTCTTAAGTTTATCTATTTGGGACCTAGATGCATGGGGGAACAATAGATGCAACAATGAAATTCACAATATCAGCAAACCAAGGTGTGACATGCGATGAATATAAATGCATCAAATGCTCATCAGGAAAATTGTCACGTAGGAAAGGACTCAAAAGGTCCCTCAATCCTACTCAATGATCAGCAACCACGTTTTCGGCACCACTTCTGTCCTTAATCTCAATGTCAAACTCCTGAAGAAGAAGCATCCACTTGATCAATCTAGGTTTAGCATTAGGCTTCTTCAACAGGTACTTCAAAGCTGCATGGTCAGTAAAGACAGTGATATGGCAGCAAAGTAGATAAGATTTGAATTTATCTAAAGCAAAAACAACAGCCAAAAGCTCCTTCTCAGTGGTGGTGTAGTTAACTTGGGTTGCATCCAAAGTGTGTGAAGCATAAGCAATGACATGGGAGAGTTTATCAACTCTTTGTGACAACACAGCCCCAAGTGCATAATTAGAGGCATCACACATGAGCTCAAAGGGAAGCTCCCAATCTGGTGGTTGGATGGTGGGAGAGGTAGTAAGCTTCTTCCTCAATCCCTCAAATGCCTCTTTGCAAGGCTAGTCAAACATAAAGTCTACGTCCTTTTGGAGAAGCTTGAACAATGGCAATGCAATCTTATTGAAATCCTGAATGAGTCTCCTATAATAACCTGCATGTCCAAGAAAAGAACGCACTTCCCACACAGAAGTGGGGTAGGGTAAAGAAGTAATCACATCAATCTTGGCCTTATCGACCTCAAGACCTCTACTAGAGACCAAATGCCCTAAGACTATACCCTCATGCACCATAAAATGACATTTCTCAAAGTTAAGAACAAGGTTAGTCCTAATACATCGGTCAAGCACTCAGAGACTATTCAAACATGCATCAAAAGAGGAACCATAAACAGTGAAGTCATCCATAAACACCTCCATGCAACTCTCTAATAAATCAGAACAGATACTCACCATGCACCTTTGGAAGGTGCCAGGTGCGTTGCATAGGCCAAAAGGCATCCGGGTGTAGGCAAATGTGCCAAATGGACAAGTGAATGTTGTCTTGTGTTGATCCTCTAATGCAATATGAATTTGCATGTAACTGAAAAAACCATCAAGAAAGCAATAATGTGATTAACCTGCCAACCTCTCTAGAACTTGATCAATGAAGGGAAGAGGGAAATGGTCCTTGCGAGTGGCCTGGTTGAGTCTCCTATAGTCAATGCAAACTCGCTAACTGTTGGCCACTCTAGTCGGGATCAACTCATTATCTTGGTTCTTCACAACCGTAATACCCGACTTCTTAAGGACCACTTGGACAGGTGAAACCCAAGTACTATCTGAGATGGGATAGATGATCCCTGCAGCTAGTAACTTCATCACTTCCTTCTTCACCACATCAAGAATAATGGGATTCAGCCTCCACTGTGACTACCTCACCAGCCTAGAATCATCCTCCAATAGTATTCGATGCATGCAAATGAAAGGATTGATTCCAGAGAGGTCAGTAAGTGTCCATCAAATGGACTTTTTGTGGCCTCTCAAAACATGCAACAACTTCTCTTTATGCTCAAGTGACCGACTGCTAGATATGATGACTGGAAGCCTCTGAGCATCATTTAAATATGCATATTTGAGGTGCTCAGGTAGTGACTTCAGCTCCAAGGAAGGTGGCTGAATGGTGGAAGGCAAGGAAAGGTTGGTGGCTGAAGGAAGGGAAATATGAGAATCAGGAAAGGTACCTGCAACACAATCAGAATCAAGTGCGGAGGAAATCTCCGCACAAATACTACAGACAACAGCCACAATTCCAGCAACTTGCACTACACCTGCACAACCTGTGCAGACCAGTTCTGGACCTTCCTTGGAAGATTTGATGAAGCAAATGGGAACCAACAACATCCAGTTTCAACAAAATGTCAGTGCCACCATCCAAGACCCGCAGACTCAAGTATGGGGTAAGGATTACATTGTTGTTGAGGTCTGAATGGCTATCTAGGTTGTATGGCAGAAACTTCAGCAGCTTGTTCTATTTCTTGGAGAATGGAGCAAGAATCTGTTGGATGATCAGGTGCATAACAGATACCACACAACCTTGGCTGATTAGCTGCCATCACATTCTGCTGTTGACCAATAGCAAGCTATCTCACAAGGGATGCCAACTCTGTTAATTTATTCTCCAACCTCTGGTTATCAGCAACAATGGAAACAAAAACTTCATTTGCAACAGCCTTGCTTGTTGCAGCACCTCTAGTACCAAATTGTTGATAATTAGCTACCATGTTCGAAATCAATTGCCTTGCAACATGAGGAGACTTGTCCATCGAAGCGCCTCCACTGCTTGCATCTATCATACTCTTGTCCATCAACATCAAGCCTTCATAAAAGTACTGGATCAATAATTGCTCACTGATTTGATGGTGAGGACATGTAGCACACAGCTTGTTGAATCTCTCCCAGTACTCATACAAAGTCTCTCCAAGCAGCTGCCTTATGCCACAAATTTCTTTTCGGATGGAAGCTGTTCTGAAGGCAGGGAAGAATTTCTCCCAGAATCTTATCTTCATGTCTGTCCAAGTGTTGATAGGATCTGGTTGAAGGTACAACCAGTCCTTAGTGTTGCGCGCTAACGCGATTGATACGGCAAGTGCACCGATCGTTTAACAAGTAATAAAAGGGTAAGTAAAGTATCGTATCCACAGGGATTGGAAGTTTTTCTCAATAATTATAAAATTCGTGATTAAACGAGAACAATAAAATACGCAAGAGTTGTGTTGGAAAATTGTGTTGAATTAAGTAAAGAAACAAAACAGTA
>PYAF01002598.1:0-11970 GCA_007407185.1 Glycine tomentella
CTTCATTATGTATTCTATATATTCTCCTTGATTATTTGGTGTTTATTTTAAAAAGCACAACATCTAGCCAGCAAAAACACATACGGATTATGCCATCCGTAGCAGTTATACGGATTGGACAATCCGTACGTAATATACAGATTGAGTAATCCGTATGCTGATATCGCCAGGGGCATTTTCGAGATTTCAAAAAAAAAAAATGGTGTTGAAGAACTTTTGAATGGTGTATGTAGTAACACTCGTACAATTTTATAAAAATATAGCATAACATGGCGGAGCAGAGCGGAGCCGTCCCGTGCGTATGCGCACGGGTCCAAAACTAGTATGATAAAAAAGGTAAATGTGTAATATCCATTGCTTATTTGTTGTAGATTTTTTTTAGCCAAACCTAACTTTCTTCATTAAAACATTAAAAATAAAACATCAAACTAATAGTTGGTTTAAATAAGTTTGAAAATGGTAAAAAAAAAACAGCAAATATTAATTTTAATAAATAATTAAATATAAATAAATAAATTATTAAAAAAATTGGATAGTCCGGTTAACTGATCATATGTGAAGAACCTCTAAATTTTTGTATATACAAATTAAAGGAGAGTACTACCAAAAATTTATATGAAGGATTTTGTTTAAGCAATTTAAATGAAGGATTGATATCCTTATTACTTGTAAAAAATAATCATACTATTAAAAATTTCTTTCATAAAGTTGGAAAAATGAATACTTCTCATTTTTAGCCTCACCTTAACAGGTTAATTCCGTTACTGGATGTCAAATTCACCGTAAAACAAAAAATACTACCAAGTATAACATTGCTTCTAAAGAAGAAAATAAAACACTAACAATTGTTGCAATTTTCATACTACCAAGTAGCAATCAATACCAAAGTAATTGCTTCTATTATTCACTACAAAAGCGATCGACAACATGGCTTTCTATTTTTATTATAAAATACGATCAAAAAAATTCTTGAACATGAAAGTACTACACTCTCCAACGGGGAAACTCTGGTCACATTGAAAGCCATCACCTCTCTTGTTTTCGTAACCTGGATAAGGATGTGGATCAGGAACATGTTTAAAGAATATGAGGCCTAAGATAAAATAAATTGAGGTGAAAAATAATTCATCAATTAATTTTAGTATTTTACTCTTAACAGATAAGTTGCTATATAATTTATTTAATCTATTTTATAATATTGTTGACTTTAGATAAATTTTTTAACAATTCCTTTTGCCCAAATCTTTAAAAAAATTAAGATTAATACAATATTTTTCAATTTTTTTCACCTAAAATTTTAGATATTTTGGATGCAAAATAATAAAAAAAACAGTTTCATACTGTAAAAATTGTTCAAATTAAATCCCAATAATAAAATTATTATTAGCTTTAATTAAATCATCTTAAAAATGGTAAACTTATTTTTAAAAGACTATATTCAATTATTAGTTTTAATTATTGTATTATTTAATACAATCAAATAATCAATATGTCTTTCCATAAAAAATAATAACCAATAGGCCAATACAAACTGAACAAGTTTTCTAGTTATATATTAATTAATGAGTAGTATTCATGATGTTCTAATAAACATGTTGCATATTAATATCTAAATTGAAATAGTAAAAAGTTTGAAATACAAGTCTCTATATATTTAAATGAAATTATTAAAAAATAAATATAACTAAAGTGTATTCATAATAGGAAAACAAAATCAGACTTAAGCTTGCCTTGATATTGATGTGGATAGAACTTTGCTTCTTGAACCAACACCAATCTCTGACGTTTAGCCAACTTCTTGATATTCCACTTACTGAAAGGATGAGCTGTCTTGTGGGTAATATGAATTTCTCCACCTTTATTAAGCATGTATTTAGCATTGTACAAAAATCCACTCACTAAATACTTGTGAAGCCTTCATTTAATTGAAAAAACATATTTAGGATGAAGAGAGATAAAAAAAACACTATATAGATTAACATTTTTTGCATAACTTACTGAATTTGATAGTCATCACTTTCTCGAGCAATGAAACCCGCATGAGGAAAATTAAAAATTACGTAGTCAAAATGACGATCTATGAGAAGTGGGTGTTCGAACATTGTGTGGACATCAACCCTATGTACAATGGTGCAGCCAAGAGCATCTAGTTCAGTCAAGTTCCTTAATGCACTTCCATACTTTTTCCTTAAAGATGCTTAAAAAATTGACGTATATATTCAAATATTAAAAAAAAAAATGAAGTTAGCATAAAAATGTATTAGCATGCATGATAGCAAAGTTGCTTGTATTATATATATACATAATGTGTCAATTTCAATAGTTGAAAATGTACCTCTACAATCAAGAGAGGTAGCAACCATGTTTTTGGCAGTGCCAAATGCCCTTGCCAAACAAAGTGAAAATGAGAAATCTCCCTCACCCACAAGCAAAATCTTATGAGAGCTATGGTAATGCGTTATCCTTTTCTCTCCCATTGAACACTACGACACAGGTTAATTGAGTCTTCACTTTTACTTGAAGAAAATAACCAATATTGATGAGAATGAATATATATATATATATATATATATATATATATATACACATGTTGGAATCTGAAGAAATTCCCCACAAAGTGTTTTGGAGAAGCCAAATAATAATTATACACACTATTTCCAATTACAATAAGCTTCCCCTTTAAATTCTAGAAAAGCCAAAAGTTTGTGGAGTGGAAATGGAACGTTATACCAATAAGATTCATAACAGCGTTTACCAAAAAAAAAAAAAAAAACAAGACTCATAACAGGAAGCGCAATTGAACTTTACATGAGAAACAAAAATCATCTTAAGGTGAATATCAACTGGTATGAACGGTTTAACAGGTTGATTTGTTTTATACTTAATACATTTTTTAAAATTTTATTTTAAAACTACTTATGTTTTAAAAGTTTAAATCCTAATAAATATTTTATAACTATTTTTCAATTATACCTTTATTTGAAATAAGGAGAGATCATATTATAATTCGTGAAATGTTAGAAATATATATATATATATATAATTTTATTGGTTAAAATTTATTAAAAATTACAAAATTTTGTAGTTATCATATCTTATTTAATTAATGACTATCTATTATGATTTTACAGCTTTCAATTAATTTTAGCAAACAATTAAAAAAGATGTGTACAGAAAAATATGTTAGAAAATATATTAGCATTCCTATGAAAGGATAATCTTTTCAAAATATAAAAACAAGAAGAAAGAGAACTTAAATGCTCATCGACTGGTGCAGATCTAATGTTGGCACTAAAAATGGCTTAAGACTGGAATAATCGTTTCTAACGACTAATTGTTATTTCTAATGGCTGGCGTGGGCCCAACAAAATTGGGCTTAGAAGTGGCTCAAAATTAAGGCTACTTCGGAAAAGACCAAACTGAAAAGGACGAGGGAAACAGTTGGAGATAGTTTTTCATGATTGACCCAGGGACTTGAAACCTACACTTCCCAAATCCAATCCTGCACCCCCTATTATTAAGTGAAAATATAATAATACTCTTAATGAAATTTTCACCTCCCATCTTCTAATTCAAACACCTTCATTCTCCCTTCTCTCAACCTGCAATAGCATACCTTATTTGACGGCCACTCACAGCAACGACACCCCTCCCTCCCGTGACAGCTCCTCCTTCCCTGCACCTCGTTATCATCCTTCCACCTCCTGTCAAGGTAAGTGTCTCCTTTTCTCTTCTCTTTTCTTTCTCTTCCTTCTCCTTTTATCAAATTTAATTAACTATAAAAAAATTTAAAAAGGTCATTTTAGAAGCAACTTTTTAAAATTCAGAGTAGCCTTTCTAGTTTTGGAAATCATTATTGTGCTTATGAAAAGCTCATTCAAGAAACAACAATTGCAATCCAGAGTTGCCTTTCCGGAAGTTTATTTTGTATCTTTTGAAATGCTCTACTTTAGCTCATGGAAGAACCATTCTGGAAGCAAAAATTGGAATAGCCTTTTCAAAAGTGTATTTTGTGTCTTTTGGAATAATTATTCTGGAAGCACTATTTTTGCTTACGAAAAAAGTGTTATGTAATATTTTTCCTTTTAGAAAATTCATTCCGTAAGAGTATTTATACTCTTATGGAACGCCTGTTCCATAAATAAATTCAAAAGTCAGAATAGATTCGCATGTTCTTGGAATAAGATTTGAGTTGGAGAAGAATAGAACAACGGGAAGGGGAGGGTTTAGACTTGTGTTGGCCATGAGAGAAAGAAGAGGAAGAAAATAGAAGGAGTAGGTTAGGATTTTTTTTAAAAGTAGGAGGTGCAGGATGCAATAGGAGAGGTACAAAATTCAATTGCCACTGACCCTATGTTTGGTTAATTCGATGTAGCAATGATTTGTGTTGAAATTTTCAACAAATATTTCTTCACAATTTCATTTCTTTCATTTCCCTTTTATTCTAACAAACAATACCTACCTGAATGTGTATAGAGTTATGATTTCCTAAAAAAATAGGAGAAGTAGGTAGTGAAAAATAACAATTATTTTTTGTAAATGGAATAAAGTAGACAGACATCAAAATATGAAAAAATGTTTAAGGAAAATGTTCAGGATAATCGCTCATGATGGAAGCATGTTCTCACAATTATCCCCCAAAAATGGTCCATGCACCCATAAAATGTTTGATGCTTGTCCTTTTTAGAAAAACATTATAAATACTAGAAAACACGAAGTAAAATAGGTCATCGATAAATCAATCAAAATTATCTTTTCCAAACAATGGATAAAAAGCTCTTTGGAGTTGACTTGATGGTAAGGCGTAAGAGATTTTTGGAGTTTATGCTAGTTGTCAAAGATTCTCAAATTTACGTCTAGAGCAATAATTATCAATTTTTTAATTTTATATTTTCAAAATAAAAATAAATTTTTAATCATTAATCTATTTAAATTCAAGAAAAATATGCAAAATTTATTATAATACATTTCAATGTAAAAATTCGTTGTACACAAATATATTTTGTTTAAGTATAAATAACTAATTAACTACTAATAACTAATTAACAAAAAAATAATTTACAACGTTTATTTTGTGTGATTAATTCTAATGTGACCTTATGTTTATGTTCTTTAATTATTAATTTTTATTATATTTAAATTAATACTAATACTCCTTACTTTGGAGTTTGGTTAGCTTCTCGGGGTGCAAGACTTAATTACTCTACTATTGCACGCTAAACTTTGTCTATCTTAAGATTATATACTTTAAATAAATAAAAAATATATAATGGTAACATAATATATCATTTTCATAATACATTTTCTCGCTTAATAATTTGAATCAACAATAATAATGTGTTAAGAAAATGTGTAGAAAAAAACTGAAAGATAAAGGCCTCATCGTGTATATTCGCCTTATGCCTTGGTGCCAGCTAGAACAAACATAATATGAATACATCTTCATTGGAAGGATTCTTTGTATATGAATTGTCAGTTGTTAAATTTCACTCAGCCTTTGTTATTAGCCTTAATTTATAAGCTGTGAATCCAATTCTGTGTTAAATCTACCATACCATAAATCAAAATATCATTTTTACTTTTTTTTTTTCTAGTAAGCATACACCACTGGTGCATTGATACGATGAGGAGACCACTATTACGATTTATGGGAAAAAAAAATTAATAAAAGGGGTTAGTAGTATCTCATATATCCCAATTTTGACATATTATGCGATGTCTTACATAAGAATTAGGCTATATATTCACTTCCAAAAAAAAAAAAAAAGAAGAAGGCTATATATACTTGGTAGGCTTAGACATGTTAGCCAACGTTGACCTATGCCTAGTTTTTCACTTGTTTGAATTCTACATATTTTATGCTCATTTAAATTTGATTTAATGAATAAAGGATATAAAGATAATTGGTTACAATGGAAAGTTATTCAAAGTATAATTGTTTTTAAAAACAATTATCTTTAAGTATTAAATGATAATTGTTGATAAAAACAATTATTTTTAATGCATTAAAGGATAACTGTTGATAGGTGCAGTTATCTTAATCGTAGTGGTTCAGTTTCTATAGATACAAATCTAGAAAAACTGAATAACATCATTGTCTGTGAGAGTTGTATCCAATCCTTATCAAAGAAGATACAAGAATTAAAAGGCTCAAGACTCTGAGAAAGTATTATGCCATTAAAGGATTTTTCCCAAAGACTCTACGAAAGTATTCTATCATTAAAAGATCTTTCGCGATTATGGACAAAGGTATGCTTACGTAAAACTCATGATATGATTGTTATTGAACATAAATTATAGATTAATGCTTACATGTGGTATCAAAGCATGTGTTTGAGAATTCATGTTTTTTCATGTATGGTTATGAATGATTCTTGAGAAATTAAGTTTCTGAAATTCATGATTAAAAGAAAAATACTTTTCATTAACGATGCAACGATTTTGAATCTTAGTGTTGTATCTCGCTTGGTATGCCTTATGTTCCAATGGATATTATGATAAAATCCTGATGGTATTTTCAATTTAACATATATATATATATATATATTAAATGAAAATTATCTTTCTTATCACTAAAAGACAAAGACACATTAATGATAGTGATGAAAAGTAAACAATAATGTTTGATCACTTTATTACTCTTCCTGATTCAAAATTGTACCAATGAATATTTAAAATTGTATTTGATAAAGTTATATGCGTTGTTGTGTTGTGAATGACTATATATTTTGTTGACATTGAAAACTAATTATGATATAAGAATGTATTTGAATGTTGTATTTTATGAAGTATTGCAAATTTGGAATTAAGTATGGTGAATTTGTTAGTCACCTTGATTAGTTCCAAACATTATGATTATGTTTCAATTACCATGATTGTGATGCTATGAATGGTATAAAGTTATTGTTTATGTTGTGATATATTGAAGTTCATTATTATAGGATAGTTAAGGATCAACCTAAAGGATGATTATTTGTTTTTATAATAAATGAACATAAACGTTGATAATGTTGATGCACTTCTAGTTTTATTTGGACATCCAAAGATGATAAATATTTTTAGTTGGGGTATCAATCATAATCAAATTATGTGAAATCTTATTAGCATCATTATAGTTGAATGTTGTGTATTAATGTATCCCCAAAGGTGAACATTAGTTTGCATTTTATGATGTATGAATCTGTGAATTATGTTAGTATGTGATATATATGATTCAAAGCATTAATTTTTTAAGTTTTATACCTTGCAGTACCTGTTGCTACACATTCACATTTCTCAACTATTGCAGTTTTCAATGGACTAAACTTCTCTGAATGGAAAGAGTAAATTGAATTTTACCTTAGGGTAATGGATTTAGATTTGCTTCTTAGAGAAGAGAAATCTATTGTTATTACTAATTCAAGCACTAAGGAGGAAAGAATCCATTTTAAGAACTGGGAAAGATCCAATAGGTTGAGTCTAATGTACATGCGGATGAGTATTGCAAGCAACATTAAGTCAACTCTTCCACAAACTGAAAGTGCTAAAGAAATGATAAAACTTGTGGAAGAGTGCTCCCAAAATGCTGACAAGTCTCTTACTGGGACACTAATGAGTACACTAACCACCATGAAATTTGATGGTTCACATACTATGCATGAGCATGTTGTTGAAATGACAAATATTGCAGCAAAACTGAAGTCATTGGGAATGGATGTGGATGAAAATTTCCTTGTGCAGTTCATATTGAACTCATTACTGTCTGAGTATGGTCCTTTCCAAATGAACTATAATACCATGAAAGACAAATGGAATGTGCGTGAATTGCATAGTATGTTAGTTCAAGAGGAAACCAAAATTAAGAATCAGAGAATTTATTTCATCAATTATGTCAAACATCAAAGAGCTGAAAAGAAAAATGATAAGAAACATGAAAAGAAGGGAAGAGGACCATTAAAGATCAATCAGGCCTCCTCTTCTCAAATCCACAAAAAGGAACATAATGGAAATAGATGTCATTTTTGTAATAAGGTTGGACACTTCCAAAAGGATTGTTCGAAACGTAAGGCTTGGTTTGAAAAGAAAGGTAAGCCTTGTGCTTATGTATGTTATGAATCAAACCTTGCTGAAGTTCCATATAATACTTGGTGGATTGATTCTGGATGTACAACTCATGTTTCTAATATTTTGCAGGGATTCCTTATGACCCAAACCACAAGGCCAAATGAAAAGTTTGTCCTTATAAGTAATAGAGTGAAAGTTCTAGTGGAAGCTGTTAGGACTTACCATTTGATTCTTGACAGTGGACATCATTTGGACTTATGTGAAACTCTTTATGTACCTAGTATATCTAGGAATTTAGTTTCTATTTCCAAACTTGATAAAACTGAATACTCTTTTAAATTTGGTAGTGGTAGTTTCAGCTTGTACAAGCACAATCATATGATTGACAATGGTACTTTATGTGATGGATTATACAAATTATGTCTTGATAATCTTTATGCTGAAACGCTTATGACTCTGTATCATAATGTTGGTACTAAACGCACCTTAATTAATGAATGTTCTGCTTACTTGTGGTATAAACGTTTGGGACACATCTCCAAAGAAAGAATTGAAAGATTGGTAAAGAATGAAATCCTTTCGGATTTAGATTTTACTGATCTAAATGTTTGTGTAAATTGTACCAAAGGAAAACAAACAAAACACACAAAGAAAGGAGCCACAAGAAGTACTCAGCTTCTTGAAATTATACACACTGATATTTGCGGTCCTTTTGATGTTAACTCTTTCAATAAAGATAAATATTTTATCACCTTCATTATGATTATTCACGTTATGGTTATGTCTATTTGCTACATGATAAATCTCAAGCTATAATTGCTTTAGAGATTTACATTAATGAAGTTGAAAGACAATTAGACAGAAAGGTGAAAATTGTCAGGTCTGATAGCGGTGGTGAGTATTATGGAAGGTATGATGAAAGTAGACAACATCTGGGCCCATTTGCTAAATTCTTATAAAAGCGTGGTATTTGTGCTCAATACACAATGTCAGGTACACCACAACAGAATAGTGTATCAGAAAGGCGTAATAGAACCTTGTTGGACATGGTTAGAAGTATGTTAAGTAATTATTCTTTACCCATTTCATTGTGAACTTATGCTCTAAAGACTGTCATGTATGTATTAAATAGGATTCCTAATAAAGCAGTTCCAAAGACTCCTCTTGAACTGTGGACAGGAAGGAAACTAAGCTTAAGGCACCTGCATGTTTGGGGTTGTCAGGCAGAAATTAGATATTACAACCCACAAGAAAAGAAATTGGATGCAAGAACAATTAGTGGTTATTTCATTGGTTATCCAGAAAAGTCAAAAGGGTATAGATTTTATTGTCTTAATCATACCATAAGGATTATAAAAACTGGAAATGCTAGGTTCATTGAAGATGGTGAAGTTAGTGGGAGTGAAACACCACGCAAAGTGGCAATTCAAGAAGTGGGAGTACAAGTTCCTTTGACTTGTAACTCCAGTAAAGTTGTTGTTTCCCGTGTTATTGAACCAATTAATAATAATGAAGAACAACAAATGAATGATCTCATTACTCATAATGAAACTATTGCCAATGAACCGAATGAACCAATTGTAGAAGAACCACAACAAATAGCATTAAGAAGATCTCAAAGAGAAAGGAGATATGCTATTTCTAATGATTATGCGGTATATCTACAAGAGTTTGAATTTGACTTGGGTATAAAAGATGATCCAGTGACGTTTTCACAAGCCGTGAATAGTGAAGATGGTGACAAGTGGTTAAATGCTATAAAAGATGAGTTGAAATCGATGGAACAGAATGAGGTCTGGGACCTTGTTGAGTTACCAGAAGGGTGTAAGAGAGTTGGATGTAAATGGGTCTTTAAGACCAAATGTGACTCTCATGGTAACTTAGAACGGTACAATGCTAGATTAGTTGCAAAGGGATTCACTCAAAAGGATGGCATTGACTATAAAGAAACCTTTTCACCAGTTTCAAGAAAGGATTCTTTAAGAATCATTATGACATTAGTGACTCATTATGATCTAGAGTCACACCAGATGGATGTGAAAACCACTTTTCTAAATGGGAATTTAGAGGAAGATGTGTACTTGGACCAACCAATGGGGTTCATAGAAAAGGGAAAAGAGCACATGGTTGTTAGACTTTTGGCAAGCGTACCAATTGTCGTTGTAAGTTACAAAATTTATAAAAGTTCGTCTCCACAGGGACTTGATTTTTACTCAGTTAATTTAAATAAAGCTTAACAGTTTAATAGTTATGTACAATGAGTGTGAATGGAGTTTCATATAGCTGCGAATTAACAAAAATGATGAAAATTTAGAAGAAACAGAAATAATAAACTTAGTACGGAAAATTACGAAAGATTACGGAATATTATGGAAGATTACGAAAACTAAGAAAACGAATTTGATTAAGTTAAGAACGTAGGATTGAATTTCATCGTTCATACCCTTAGTATTCAATTAATATTATCATGCATAAGTTATTTTCTTTTATTATTGATGCACACATAAAATCACCCCAAATCGATCCCTCGCATTTGAGAATCCTAAGAATATTTATCAAATATCGATCCCTTGCATATGAAATAAATATCCCAGCGTTACGATTATATTCGCGTGCTTATTTGCAATCTAAACGTTATGCTCTATTTCTAGCAACGTAACGTAAAGAGTAAATTTATCCAATTCAAGTTTTAAGAGTACTTCCCAGTTAAACTTAAAAACTTTAGTTCATGAAACTATTGATCAAGTAGATTCAAGCGTTAAGTACGGAATAAATTTACCAATAATAAATAGAAAAGACTTATGCATAAGTAAATATCAAAAGAAATACTATAAGGGTAAGAAGATTACATCCAATCCTTTGAGAGAAGCTAGTTAAGCATGGGCGGAACCTCCTTAGAAAAATAGGTGAAAAGATTCATCACCGCTTTTCGTTTCGGCAGAGTTTCCACACAAATTTTCCCTCACTTCCTAACCTAAACTCTCCACTAACAAGGATGAGAGAAGCAAGAAACTTAGGAACAAGCTTAGAGCAAGGGAGAAGAGAGAATTTGGCTTTGCAAAATGTGTGAAATGCCTTAGAGGGTGCATGGCTATTTATAGAGGTTGGTCTGTACGAGTTTGGTCGCCCAAGCGACCAATTCCTTCATAAAATACTCGCTTGGGCGAGTTAAATGCAACTTGCAACCCACTTGCACGTCCACTTGCCAAATTGGAGTCCCAGTTGCTGATGTTGCTCGCCCAAGCGAGCAAAATACACTAGCTCAGCTCGCTTGGGCGAGTTAAATGCACCTCCAGGAGCTTCTTTTGGGCTTTTGGGCTAAATTACTTGCTGCACCTCCCAGATTTGCTTCTATTAGTCTTTTTGCTTGCTTTAAAGTTATGGAAGCTCCAGAATTCACGAACGCTAGCAAAATAAAAAAGAAAGTTTGGATGAATCTTCGAGAAACATAAATGTTAAGTGCTCAGTATAAACTAACTAGATTAGGGCAAATTTTGATAGATATTCTTAGTCAAAACACAAGATAAGTGCCTTAATGTAACCCGAATTTCACTAAGATATGACACTTATCAACTCCCCCCAACCTAGAATCTTGCTTGTCCTCAAGCAATAGTAAAAATATTTGGAAACATGTTTTTATAAAAAATCAACATCCAAAAATGATCAGAACATATTTTCAAATGGTTAACCTCAAGAATTGAAACCGAAAGATGAAATTCACATAACCAAAATGAGATTAAGATCAATTTACATTTCCTTTCTAAAAAATATCAGAGGAAACATATGACTGATTTGCACAGAGGAAAACCTCTCAGTGTTTAATTCTCTCATGGGTAAGTGTTTCATCTCAATTCCTTCACTGATATTTCATAGACTGATTTTGCAATTCATTTCCTATCAAATCAAAGTGCATAATCAACAAGGATC
>PYAF01002598.1:31262-51935 GCA_007407185.1 Glycine tomentella
TTATGCATAGAACACCATTTCAACTTAAAATCAACTTCTACACACTCCAAATCATACTTTAAAACTGTCTCACCCTCCTAAAACTCAGCATTCATCAATCTCACTCCAAACCCTAACCCTAACCTCAAGAATCAAGGAGAAATAGGAGGAGATTTCAAACCTTAGAGTTCAATAGACCAAAATGGAGGGTAGACCAGCACTCTATGACTTCCAATCGCAGTTCAGCAACGCCGAACGAAAATGGGCAGATTCAAAACCCACTCTTCTCTTCAAATCACCAACACCCAAGCTCAAACGCAACAAAGAACAAGGAAAAAGGCTTTCTTCCTTGCTTGTTTTAGGAATTTCGGCCAGTAATCAAGTGGAAATGGCAAGAAGAGAGCTTGGAAGTGGAAAAGAAACCAAAGGAGAAGAAAAGAGAAGAAGCAAATGGCACAAAACGTAATCTGCTTCTTTTTTTAACAAGAAACAAGGGTGCGTCCAGCAATTACTAACTACACCCATACCTCTAACAAAGACCAAATTACCCTTACTTTCGTAAATCCGTTTAATTACGCAAATATCACCCAAATTACCTTAATCAAAATTTAGTGATATTACACGATCGGTTGTTTACTGACTAGTCATAAGTACAAATTCTACTTGGGAAGATTTGATTAATTTTGAAATCTGTAATTTGGAATGAATGAAAGGGCTCGCTTTAATCGTTAAGAAGAGTAGATAACTCATTTTCGTGTGTCTTTGTTTCTATTGCATTATATCTCATCGTATCCCATTTTGTTATGCAATATTTGAGAATCACTATCAATAGCTAAGTGTAGGTTCAGGATACTCCCTTGTTCCACAGTCCAGGACTATTTAAACCATCCAATTATAAATTCTTAGATGTACTGGTACTAGCAATAGCAAGTGCATCTTTGATACATTCATCAATTCTCCCGAGAAGTCACAATTACCACTAGCACGTATGAGGAGAAAGCACAAATTGAAGGTTTTTTGCTCCGTCCATACAACAACCAAGATCCTTGCTTTGTCTCTACAAAATCATAAAGGCTCGGCAACATTACCCATTGATTGCGGTTTAGGTTAGACATTTCAACAAATTTCTTTCAATTTCAATTTTTTTAATATTTTTTTTTAAATTTTGGATTTTCGAAGTTTCATAGAGTTCACTATCAGAAAGTAGAACACCAAAAGAGGGACCTTTGCATATTCTTGATTTATGTTGATTGAAAAAGATATACATGATTTATGTTGATTGAAAAAGATCTTTGCTTTAAATGCCCTTTGGTAGTGTTGTAGATCTGTTTGTTCTTTCTATAATGCTTTTGGTCTCATGTCATTTCAAATTTTGTGTAATTTTTAGTGATTTTATACTGCATTGTTGATTACGATTATGTGTAGCTACGAGATAAAAAGTATCAAACTGTATTATTTGGCATGGATTAATGCATGCTAAATATTTTTAGTAAGCAAGAGACTTGATAAGATCCTATAGGATTTGGAATAAGTGATTTTGCATCCTTAGAGAATTAATTATGAATTTGATAAGATGAGCATGAGACGGAATAAGATTCTGCAGTTTGTTTTCTTTGGCTATGGAATAAGACTTGGTTTGAGGTAGTTCCAGTAATTGCAAAATTATGAGAAAAATCTCGGTATTTTATTGAACTTTTGAGAATTTATTTGTAAAATTCTAGTTCCAAACACCGAGTTTCCTATTTTGGATGATTAATTATTTTTTGGAAAATAGTAGTTTAAAATTGATGAATGGTATGATGTTGTATGTGTGAACTGGGAAATATAACAAATCAGCTACTATCAAGCTTTTAGTCTATTTTTCAACTTTGGGTGGGAGGGTTGCAATTGTATGGAAATTAAAGGTCCATTTAGAGTCATGTGCATGTGTCTAATCTACTCAATAGCTACAAGTTATATTGTGTGTTGGTTTGGTAGTGGCCAGGTTTGTGTCAACTTAATTCATTGCCCTCTTAATAAAATCCAATTGTTTGGCTGTTTAAAAAACTATTTTATATTCTTTAAATCTTTTCCATTTAATATTATAACTATATTATTAACAAAAGCACAACATACGATTTCTACCTCTACTTACCATGTTGAAAGCAAAGTGTAGATAGATTTGCTACCTTAGTAATTTTAAGGGTCTATATATCACAAATGTTAAAAGTAATATCTATTTGACATTCAAAAAGTAATAACACTTGATAAGGATAATTGGAGAAAATAGATGGTGCCAATCTTTAGAATTGCACTTTCCAAAGAATGGAAGAAATTAGGTCTTACTAGAATTCTATCTAGATACTTCTTTATTATGCAAGTTGCTTCTGCCTGCCCCCTAGATGATGAATGATCACATTCGTTTTTATCATAGTTTACATCTTATTTTAAATCTTCACTGATAGTAAATGAGGAATAGTCAAATCTCCACACTAACTTCTATATTATACCAAAAATAATATGAAGTTCTTTCTTGACTATTCGACCCTCCCTTTTGTACACGGTAGTCTGATAATGAAAGCATGCCATATATCTTGTTCTATATTATTTTAATTTTGAATTTTGGCTTCAGTTTTGAATTTTGGTCCTATAACTTGCTACTTCTATTTAGATTAATGTCTCCCTATCTCTTTGATCGAAATGTAACCTCATGATTTCTGCTCTGAAGGTATTGGAATAATACATGAAGATTTATAACACCAGTGAATGACATGAACACAAAACATGTGGAGATAATTACTTTAGATAATTTCTCACTTAAACCATATAGATGAACGTTAAATCCAAGGCTTACAAAGCACTGACCACTATGAAATTTGATTCTTTGGGAGCCAGTGGTGTTGAATGCTTTGACATTGACTCTACTATGTCTCCCGGGGGTAATAGAGCTCCTAGCAGAAGTATGGGAGCACTTGTTGCCAGCAGAAAGATTGTGTTCCAAGAAATAGGAAAGTTGGAATTCAAACTGGGAAAGCTTGATAGGAGGGTTAATGAACTGATAAGTAACGTAGGTTTTAAGTATTTTGTAGAAGAGGAATTGAATGTCTTGGAGCTAATGGTATTGACTTATGCCCCCAGTATATGTAAAGATGAAATCATCTGTCTTAATCACACAATCAAGAGGTTGACTGCTATATATTTATGTGTTGGATGTATCCTTAAAGAAAGTTCAGATTTGCCATCCAATTTTGTAGTTGAGCTTGAAAAAGTATCAAGTATCATCTCCATCAAGTGAGCTTCATGTTGTTTAATTTGCTGCAAGGATTAGTTTAAATTTTCTTTTATACTTGAAATCTAATGGCAAATTTATTATATAGAAATAGTATATAAAATAAAATTTATTGGGATTTAATATTTTTAAAATCAAGTAAGAAATTTACATTTAACCCAGCTACAAGGATGAATTATTTATCGTAAGGGTGAAATTAAATTTTTTAATTTATTGTTATAATATTTTAAATTTTAATATAAATTTATTTTTCCTTAACTTACTATTTTTTTACTTAACTAATGTATTGAATATTTTCTTTTATCTAATTAAATTTTAATTTTTTAGTAATTATTTTATATTTATTTAAACGAAAAAAAATCAAACCCAACTCGGTTCATTTTTTTTAAAAAAAATAAAATTATATGATGTTAAGAAATTAAAATCTTAAAAAATTATAATCATAATGAATTTTTTTCTCAAATTCCAGCATATAGATTTGACCTAAGTAAAACCTATGTCGATCTTAAATGTAAATTTTATGCATATTGCCGGAGAAAAATTTTAATTTTGATTGAAATTAACTAACTTTTTAAGAAAAAATGTTTTTACAAGCTTATAAATAGATGGTCTTTCTAATTAATATATCATCAATAAACTTTTAATTTTTTTTTTTGTTGAATCAACTTTTACAATTTTTTCTAACCATTTTACTTCTGAGAATTTAATATATAATAATAAATGATGTTGATTTGTATAAGTTATAATGTCACATTCTATTTTTTATGTTATATCTTAAAATCTCATATGTAATACAAACTATATTAATTTTAATACATTGAATATATCATTCTCTTTATTTTGGCTTTGTTAATCACATTTTTTCAGGCCACAACAACACTATTGAAAATGTACTAAAAATATCAAATGTGATATTCAATCCTTTGAATTACTTAATATTTAATTTCCATAACTTGTATCAACTAAAGTCATACTCTAATATTACGTTATCTTCTTTTGACCTTTATCTTTCAACTCAATTTGGACTTCAAATGGAGGAAAAAATGTGATATGCTACACTACCGAAAACAACTAATATCTTAAACAAAGAGGTTAAATATTAACATTATTTGTTATTATCTAAAAAATGTATACATTTTTCTATTAACTAACATTTAATTTCAATTATTAGGATATAACATCTTTATTTGCAACAACATCAAGAAACACAAACATCATTTGTTGTGAACATCAAATCTAATGACGTGGAGTAAATAAGATCATGTATTCTAAGTTTTATGCTGTATTTTAATTGTAGTGTGTAATACACTTAATTGGACTTACATTTTATAACTATTCCTATTTTATATGGTATAATGTTCATCTATAATATATAATTGCATCTTATTTACTCCTTTGCAAACGTTTTCATCTTATTATTTTATTTTATTAAACTTAAACGTCTTTACACAATGCTTATAAAAGTAAGTGTTAAAAAAAGTATCCATTAAATTGACCCCACTAGTTACTAGTTTATTTAAAAAACACATAACGTTAACATTTGGTGATGATTATATTCTCTTTTTTTTCAGAAAATATTCTAGACTTGGTTTTGAGGGCCCATTGCTTCAACGATCTTGCAATATTTCTAAGTAATGATATACAATAAATACTTCATTATACAGTATCAAATTAATATATCAAATTAATATTTCATTAATATTTGTCATTTTTTTCACCTTTGTTTCTATTACATCACATCATTTATTACACTTAGACATCATTTATATTCTTTTATTTTCTTTTTTTTATTATACGTGATTGATTAAATTAATTTCTTATCTTAAATTTTAAAGTCTTATTACAAGACAAGGGTTGAACACATTAACAAATGATCCACCATGCACAATAATTAATAGCTATTAGATTCATTAAGGTGCATAACTTTATCATACACCCTCCCACATCAAACATCTCCTTCCTCTCCATGTTTCACTGTCACCACCTCTAGCTTTCTTCGTAACCATTATTGGCAACACTTCGATCTTTCTCTTCTTCTTTTCTCCCACATCTACCCTTTCCTCTCTTTTTTTCTTTATGGATCTCTCCCGATAACCCCAATGAGTTTCTTTGACTAGATGTTTTGACCCACTCTTCTAGCCAATGTATTTATTTGATATTTCCTTTTCTCTTTTCTTCGATTCCTTATTCCTGACCTCTATTTGCCCATTATCAGAGATCAGAACGGGAAACATCTCTGGTGCCACACCCGCAACAGCGCAAGTCAAAAGTGTAAGCATTAATCTATAATTTCATGTTCAATAACAATTATAACAAGAACATGAAAAAAGGATCTTGAGAATTCATGAGTTTTACATAAACATACCTTTGTCCATAATTGCAGAAGATCTTAATGATAGAATACTTTCTCATAGTCTTGACCCTTTTCTTCTTGTATCTTCTTTTGATAGGGATGGGATACAACTTCCATGGGCAGACAATGAAGGCCTTTTATGTTTCTATATATATTTCTTTTCAGAAACCAAATGCCTTTTTTACTTTCTGATAGCTGCACCTATCAACAGTTATCTATTTTATAACTTCCAGTAACTTCCATAACTTTTATTAACTCCCATACCAATATTACCTTTTTACCTTTTTCTCATTAAATCAAAATAACACTACTTTTATACATGAAACACATAATGTTTTACATTCTCCCACCTGACTCATGTCATAAAGTGTCCCTTCATGATTTAATGAAAGTTCATCATAATGCGGATACATAAGGTTAAAGGTTCCATACATTGGCCTCATCATATATCATGATCAGAAATAAAAACCAATACGAGTCATGGCGGTTCTATGCTATCAAATCGGCATAGTTCCTTCCATGTACCACTATATTAGTCCTTCTTCCTAATATGATACTTTAATGGAAGTTTACATCATAATGTCCCACAACAATACTATTATGTCTTCATTAAGAACAAATCTTGTTTTCTCAAAATAATCATTCATACATGCATGTATACATAAATTTGAAAAAAACAGGATTATTTTCAGAAACTTAAACATCATTGAATTCAGAGTGTCAATAGTCAATAATTTCAATAATGATCAACATTTATTAGCTGACATAATGCTCATACTACATACCTGACCAGTAAACATCTTGAGCGGTAATCCCTTCATCAAGGGATCAGCTATCATAAGATCAGTGCTAACATGCTCTATAGACACTCTATATTTCTGAACCTCTTCTTTAACGGCAAAGTATTTCAATTCCATATGTTTAGCACATTTGGAATACTTGTCGTTTTTAGAAAAGAAGACTACTGCGGAATTATCACAATAAATTTTCAGCGGCTTATCAATAATGTTGACCAATTCAAGCCCTGAAATAAAGTTCCGCAGCCATTTAGTCTGAACCATGGCCTCAAAGCATGCCACAAATTCAGCTTTCATAGTGGATGCAGCAGTTACAGACTGCTTCACATTTTTCCATGATATAAAGGTTACTAGACCTCCTATAATAAATTATGTAACCTTTAGTGCCTTACAAATATCTCAGAACTTTCTTTGCAGCTTTCCAATGATTCATACCAGGATTAATCTAGTATCTTTTCAACATTCTAACTGCAAAGCTAATATCTGGTCTCATACAAATCTGAGCATACATTAGGCTCCCAACAAATGATGCATATGGAATTGCTTTCATTTCCTTTCATTCCAATTCATTCTTAGGACATTGCATAAGACTAAACTTGTCTCCTTTCTGAATTGGGACTGGAAACAATGTGCAGTTTTACATTCTGAATCTCTCTATAACTTTATTAATATATGCTTTCTAAGACAAACCCAACAATCCTTGTGATCTATCACGAAATATTTCTATCCCAATCACATAGAATGCCTCACCCACATCTTTCATTTCAAAGTTATTAGAGAGAAACTTCTTAGTCTCAATTAAAAGACCAATATCGTTAATTGCAAGCAAAATATCATCAACATACAGAATCAGTAATATAAACTTGCTCCCACTGACCTTTAGATATATACATTGATCAACAATATTTTCTTTAAATCCAAAGGAAACAACAGTATCATTAAACTTAAGGTACCATTGTCTTGAAGCTTGTTTAAGTCTGTATATTGATTTCTTAAGTTTGCACACCATGTGCTCTTTACTACTTTCTATGAACCCCATTGGTTGGTCCATGTACACATATTTCTCTAAATTCCCATTTAGAAAGACAGTTTTCACATCCATCTGGTGTAACTCTAGATCATAATGAGCCACCAATGTCATAATGATTCTTAGAGAATCCTTTCTTGAAACTGGTGAAAAAGTTTCTTTATAGTTAATGCCATCTTTCTAAGTGAATCCATTTGCAACTAGTCTGGCGTTATAATGTTCCAAGTTACCATGAGAGTCACGTTCAATCTTAAAGACCCACTTACAACCAACTCTCTTGCACCCTTTTGGTAACTCAACAAGATCCCAAACTTTATTCTGTTCCATAGATTTCAACTCATCTTTCATGGCGTCTAACCACTTATCACCATTATCACTATTCATGGCTTATGAAAACGTAACTGGATCATCCTGAATACCCATGTTAAATTCAGATTCTTGTAGATATACCACATAATCATTAGAAATAGCAGATCTCCTTTCCCTTTGAGATCTTCTTAATGTTATTTGTCGTGGTTCTTCTACAACAGGTTCATTAGCAATAGTTTCATCATGAGTAATGAGATCATTCATTTTTTGTTCTTCATTATTATTAATCGGTTCAATAACATGAGGAACAACAACTTTACTAGAGTTACAAGTCAATGGAACTTGTATTCTCACTTCATGAATATCCACTTTACGTGGTATTTCACTCCCACTAACTTCACTATTCTCAATGAACCTAACATTTCCAGATTCAATGATTCTCGTGGTATGATAAGGACAATAAAATCTATACCCTTTCGACTTTTCTGGATAACCAATGAAATAACCACTGATTGTCCTTGCATCCAGTTTCTTTTCTTGTGGATTGTAGTATCTAATTTCTGCTTGACAACCCCAAACATGTAGGTGTCTGAAACTAGGTTTCCTTCCAGTCCAAAGTTCAAAAGGAGTCTTTGGGGCTGACTTACTAGGAACCCTGTTTAATACGTACATGGTAGTTTTTTAGAGCATAAGTCCATAATGAAACGGGCAAAGAAGAATTACTTAACATACTCCTAACCATATCCAACAAGGTCCTATTACGCCTTTCTGAAACACCATTTTGTTGTGGTGTACTGAGCATTGTGTATTGAGCACAAATACCTCGCTTTTCTAGGAATTTAGCAAATGGGCCCGGATGTTGTCCACTTTCATCATACCTTCCATAATATTCATCACCCCTATCAGATCTGACAATTTTCACTTTTCTATCTATTTGCCTTTCAACTTCATTAATATAAATCTCCAAAGCATTTGCAGCTTGAGACTTATCATGTAGCAAATAGACATAACCATAACGTGAATAATCATCAATGAAAGTGATAAAATATTTTTCTTTATTGAAAGTATTAATATCAAACGGATCACATACATCAGTGTGTATAATTTCAAGAAACTGAGTGCTTCTTGTGGCTCATTTCTTTGTGTGTTTTGTTTGTTTGCCTTTGATACAATTCACACAAACATTTAGATCGGTAAAATCTAAATCCGAAAGGATTTCATTCTTCACCAATCTTTTCATTCTTTCTTTGGAAATGTGTCCCAAACGTTCATGCCACAAGTAAGCGAAATATTCATTAAGGTACGTTTAGTACCAACATTATGATGCAGAGTCATAAGTGTTTCAGTATAAAGATTATCAAGACATAATAGTATAATCCATTACATAAGGTACCATTGCCAATCAAATGATTGTGCTAGTACAAACTGAAACTACCACTAGAAATATGAGTTGTACATCCAGAATCAATCCACCAAGTATTATACGGAACTTCAACAAGGTTTGATTCATAACATACATAAGCACAAGGCTTACCTTTCTTTTGAAACCAAGCCTTATGTTTTGAGCAATCCTTTGGGAAGTGCCAACCTTACCACAGAAATTACATCTGTTTCCATTATGTTTCTTCTTGTGGATTTGAGAAGAGGAGGCCCGATTGATCTTTAATGGTCCTCTTCCCTTCTTCTCATTTTTCTTACCACTTTTCTTTTCAACTTCTTGATGTTTGACATAATTGATGGAATGAATTCCCTAGTTCTTTATTTTGTTTTCTTCTTGAACTAACATATTGTGCAATTCATGCACATTCCATTTGTCTTTCATGGTATTATAGTTCATTTGGAAAGAATCACACCCAGACGGTAATGAGTTCAATATGAACTGCACCAGGAAATTCTCATCCACAACCATTCCCAATGATTTCAATTTTGCTGCAATGTTTATCATTTCAATAACATGCTCATGCATAGTACGTGAACCATCAAATTTCATGGTGATCAGCGTACTCATAAGTGTCCCAGCAAGAGACTTATCAGTAGTTTGAGAGCACTCTTCCACAAGTTTTATCATTTCTTTAGCACTTTCAGTTTGTGAAAGAGTTGACTTAATGTTGCTTGCAATGCTCATTCGCATGTACATCAGACTCAACCTATTGGATCTTTCCCAATTCTTAAAATGGACCCTTTCATCTTTAGTGCTTGCATCAGTAATAGGTTTCTCTTCTCTAAGAGTCAAATCCAAATCCATTACCCCAAGGTAAAATTCAATTTGCTCTTTCCATTCAGAGAAGTTTAGTCCATTGAAAATTGTAATAGTTGAGAAAAGTGAATGTGTAACAACATATACATTAAGATATAACATTTAAAACATTAATGCTTTAAGTCATACATGTCACATACTAACATACTAACTTCAATGCATATTAATGTTCACCTTTGGGGATCCATTAATATACAACATTCAACTATAATGATGCTAAAAAGATTTCACATAATTTGATAATGATGCATACCCCAACTAGAAATATTTGTCATCTTTGGATGTCTAAATAAAACCAGAAGTGTATCATCAATATCAACATTCATGTTCATTTACTATAAAACAAGTAATCATCCTTTGGGTTGATCCTTAACTGTTCTATAATAATGAATTTCAACATACCACAACATATACAACTTTCATGGGCAGACAATGAAGGTATTTTATGTTTCTATACATATTTCTTTTCAGAAACTAAATGTCTTTTATACTTTCTGATAACTGCACCTATCAACAGTTATCTATTTTATAACTTCCAGTAACTTCCATAACTTCTAATAACTCCCATACCAATATTACCTTTTTACCTTTTTCTCATTAAATCAAAATAACACTACTTTTATACATGAGACACATAATGTTTTACAAAAAGCTCCTATTTCTTTCTCTGAAACTCTCCACGTTCAATCGTACGAAATTTGTGAGATCGACATAAAATGGCGTCTTAACGAGGTTGTGGCGCTGTAGGGTCTAGTGTCGTTATTCGACACATCTAGATCTGGTGCGATGCGGCACTCCGTAAGCAAGTGTTCAAAAGCATTCCTCAAGAATGTGGTTCGACGGTGGCTAGACCATTCTATTAAGAATGTCTCAGAAGCATTGTCTTCAAAGGTTGTGGAGACCTTGTCGGAGGCGCCAAAGCCCAAAGGTAGTGAAGTTTCACCCGAGACTGCACAGGCACAGAGAAAGGGAGATTAAAGTAAAGAGGGAAAATAATTGATGTTGGAGTGTATAATAACACCATGCTTCTCCTACTAATCTAAGGATGTAAAAGTGGTTCACCCTAGACCCGGACTTATTTTTAAGTAGATTTATGAATTTTATTGTTTATATATTTATTTGTATGTTAAAATTGTTAGAATAAATGTTAATTTAAGTAATAATAAATTTTGTGATTGATTTTTTTTTATTGGTACAAATCAATTAAGTAATGATTATTTTCTAAGCAAGTTACTTAAATAATGTATTGTCAAGTCATTTATTTCAATAAACAAAAAAAAAATTAACCAATGTTGTTTAATTTTAAACAACTCATAAACATTTGCATAAAAAATACTCTTAATTATCTATAAATAACTTCCTTCCTAATTTGGATTATCAATGAGCAATAATACATGGGCACATACACAATGTATATATCTAATTAATAATCTCTAAATAACTTCTCTTGCCACATTATATCACTTAATTATTATATCTATATTCATCTTCTTTTTTTGTATCTCCAATTATTTTCTTAGATTGTGTTTTACCTTAAAAAATCCTTAGGATCTGACACCTTTAATGGGAAAATGGGTTGAGTGTGATATGAGATTTCATATCTTGTGAATGAGATGTCTCTCTTCGTTATAAAGGATTCTTGATTCTCTATAGGTAAATACTTTGTGCATTCTACTCCCTTTCAAGTCTTGTCTTGATGTTGGATACTTCATATCACTACCTTTTTAGACAATATGATAGCAATACTATCCAACCCAATAGCAAGCCCAAGAGGACATATAGAGGCCTAATCATCTTAGGGATTTTGTATGAGACTAGCTGGAGAAAAGGACAAGAGTTGCTGAAGATTCCTCCATGCTCCGTCAGCAATTGGTTATAACAACCTAGGACAATTTTACCAATTCTGTTATCTTTTCTCTACATTTCTTTGTGTACCTGGCCAATGATTGACATCCTTATCCCTCAGTTGTATTGCCTATAAATACCATCTATTTGAATAAAATAGCAGAGAATATTTTTCTAAACAATTATCTTCCTTATAGCATAGTAGTAACACCTAACAATTTGGTCCGACCTGCCTCCTGCCATGCCTAACCACAATACACGCCAAACCACCATCGACCTCCTCGAGGAGGCTGTCAACCACCTCACCCAAGGCCAAAACACCTTGACCCAGAACCATGTTTCCCTCTCCCAAGCCCAAACAGCCATGAACAGAAAAATCGACTCCATCCTGGAATGTCTTAGTACTCTTACCACTAACCCAACCTCTCAGAAAACTCCACACACACTCGCCCTCACATGAAGCTTGAAGTCACGCGTTTCAACGGTTACGATCCCTTGGGATGGATATTTAAAATTTCTCATTTTTTTATTACAAAGACATACCTGATAATGAAGGCATCTTTGTTGCTTCCTTCTACATGGAAGGCCCAACTCTCTGCGGGTACCAATGGATGTCCCGCAACGATTTCCTCACATCATGGCTAGCAATGCTCTAGGCATTAGAATCCCGTTTCACTCTGTCATATTACGACGACCCCCAAGGTGCCTTGTTCAAATTACAGCAATGTGGCACTGTCAATGAGTATCTCACTGAATTTGAATGCCTTGCAAACCGTATTGTGAGTCTCGCCCCACCTTTTCTCCTCAGCTGCTTCGTCTCCGGACTATATCCTCACCTTCGTCGCGAGGTTCAGGCCCTTCAACCACTATCACTCCCATAGGCCGCTGCCCTGGCCAAACTTCAAGAGGACAAACTCAACGATCGTCGTTGTGGCACCCATTTATTTTCCAATCACAGCCCACACTGCTACCAGGAGTGCCTACAACATCCATTTCCAAGGTTCCATTCAAACGGCTTTCTACGAAAGAAATGGTCGTTCATAGGGACAAGGGACTCTGCTACCACTGCGACGAAAAATGGCTCCTTGGCCATCGCTGTAAACCGTGTCTCCACCTGTTCATCGCAAATGATGATGGCGATACAAACCCACCATCTCTCAATCCAGATTTGGAGTCACCACACGATCCCCTCCCTCTGCATCAGTTTGATGTTGGTACCCCCAAGTCAGCCTCAACGCCATGTCCAGGATGCCCGCACCGTAGACCTTCTGCGTTGTAATGATTTTGGTAGTCGGCAGAAGTACCCACAATTTTATACAACTCTAGGTCACCAAATTTCTCGACCTCCCTACTTCTCCAATTTCCTCGCTACAGGTTATGGTGGGTAACGACAGAGTCATAGACAACCAAACCGTTTGCCCTTAGGTGTTTCTCAACATTCAAGGCCATAACTTCACCCTGTACTTGTTTGTCCTACCTTTCAACGACACAAATTTTGTGTTGGGGGTCCAATGGCTTAAACAACTAGGCCCCGTCATTACTGATTACACCGCCCTAACCATGACTTTCTCCCACTTGGGCCACACCATTTCATTACATGCGGATGTACCCATTCAACCTGCCCCTGCTTCAGCCCAACAAGTGAAACGTTTACTACAAACTCACAACATTTCAGCCTTCATCCATATATCTAAATTACCTGACCTGATCCAACCCATTTCTCCTTCCCTTTTTCCCTGCGACCCTATCCCCCCGACAGCTATCACCTACCTTCTTTCCCGTTTCGACACCTTGTTTCGAGAACCAACCAAACTCCCCCCTCAACATTCCATTTCCCATCACATCCACCTCTTTCCCAATTCCAACTCGTCAACGTCAGACCATACCATTACCCACATTGCCAGAAAGTGGAACTTGAGAAGCAGGTTACTACCATGCTCGATGCCGGGTTAATCAAGTTAAGCCAGAGCTCATTTTCATCCCCTGTTCTGTTGGTTGAAAAGAAGAATGGTAGTTGGAGATGTTGTATCGACTATTGCGCTCTGAACACCATCACTGTGAAGGACAGATTCCCATGCGGGCAATTGATGAGCTCCTCGATGAGTTAGCCTAGGCTTTTGGGTTCTCCAAGCTCGACCTTCATCAAGGCTTCCACCAAATACGCATGGCCACCGAGGACATCCCTAAAACAATGGTTCACTTTTGTCCATGACAAACCTAAACAATGGTTCACTTTCCTCACCCTTGCGGAATGGTCCTACAATATGCCAGTCCACTCTGGCACCGGTTTATCACCATTTTGAAGTAACTTATGGTAAACCACCACCTTCAATCCCACATTACTTACAAGGCTTATCCCAGGTCAAGGTTGCGGACTCCTTACTAGCTACCCGAGCCGCCATTCATACCACTTTGCAACGCAGACTTGCTAAAGCACAGGCTGCCATGAAACGCTTCGCAGACTCCCATTGCTGTGATGTCACTTACTTAGTGGGTGATTGGGTGTATGTTCGCCTTTGTCCTTACCGATAAACATCCATGACGCCAACTTACACTAAATTGTCCAAACGTTTTTATGGACTTTTCTTGTTTTAGAACACATTGGACAGGTCGGATATTGCCTCCAATTGTCAGAGTCTTCTAAAATTCATCCAGTTTTTCTTGTCTCATTGCTTAAGAAAATCAAGGACAGCCATCCACTCATCCTGATTCCATTCCTTCCTTGAATACTGATAACCACCCAGTGGTAGAACCACTCACAATACTCTATTGGAAGTGGGAAAGCGCCTTCGGTTCCCCTTCCAAATTGGTCCTAGTTCAGTGGCTTGGGTTGACTCCGGAAGACACAACCTGGGAAAACTGGGATAATTTGCGCACTACTGACAACCTTGAGGACAAGGTTGTTTTCCCAACATAGGGTAATGATAGCAATACTATCCAACCCAACGGCAGGCCCAAGAGGACATACAGAGGCCTAATCATCTCAGGGATTTTGTATGACACCAGCTGAAGAAAAGGACAATAGTTGTTGAAGATTTCTTCATGCTCCATCAACAATTGGTTATAACAACCTAGGACAATTTTACCAATTGGGTAATCTTTTCTCTACATTTCTCTGTGTAGCTGGACAATGATTGACATCCTTATCGCTTAGCTATATCGCCTATAAATACCATCTATTTGAATAAAATAACAAAGAATATTTTTCCAAACAATTATCTTCTTATAACATACTAATAACACGTACCTAACAAAATACGTCAATTGAATCTAATAACATAGATATCCATGCATCATTTTCCTATCAAAACAATTTTGTGTCTCCGTACATGAATATTAATTACAATAATTTGGCATTGTGAAGTGCTACACTTTTCAATTGAAATAGTATTTCACAAGATATAAACAATTCTTCTCCTCACCCATCAGTACCATTAATTCATGGACAAAATCATGTATCATTAACACTGCTAGTAAGGTGAAAATAGGGAGAATATATATAATTTAGGGTAAGAGATCATATGGTACAAACTTATTATGTGGCTAGCTCTTAGCTAAATAGCTATGCACGGAAGATATTCTTCTCTAGTTCCATACTTCCATTTGTCCAATGTCACCAACCGAAGTACTCCATGTGTTAAGGGAGGGTCCTGAAGTAGGTCGGGTGTGAAAAGCAAGGGCAAGACCCCCCATGTGGTATAATTATTTGGTATGAAGATTGAAGGTGTATGATTGGATTTGGTTAAATTTATTTCAAAGATTGGGCAGTGGACCTAAGGGAAGTGACCTTTGTGGTAGTTTGTTAGGCCATTATGGGGGGCAGATGCTATTCCTCTACTGTAGCATAGGATATGGAGTCCTTAGTGATTCCCTAGTAGTTGTAACTAGGCAAAGGCAAAGGCATCTCATAAGAAGAAACCAGAGTTGGTTTTATCAAACTTGTAAGGTTAAATGCTTACGTATAGATAAATAAATAAAAAACGAGTTTTATAGTGATGTTTAGTTTCTCATACGCAATTAGACTAAAAACAAAACTCAGATTTTAATAAGTACCTTAGATGTTATTTATTTTGATGAAAACACAATATGCATGCATAACAATTACTTACATATGTTCTATTTTCATGCTTTTATTGAAAACAATACTACTAGCTGTAAAAAAATTTAAAAACAATGCTAAAAGTATTTATAAAACAGTATCTAAATTAATTCGTGTACTGTTTGTATACAGTATACCCGACTCTTAAAAAATTGAGCCAATACTAATGAAAGTAGATACTGACTTATATCACGTATATATAAGAAAAATCTGTGATACATAAAAATTAGAAACAAAAAATTGAATAAAATAAAGCAAAACAATATTATAAAAATATAATTTAATTAAAAATATGTTATGTGAATATAGTTTCTAGAATAAAAAATGTTGGATTCTTTCTGTAGAAATATCAATTTGAATTAATCATTCATTTCAAAATTTGAGGATGTTTAGGCAAAAACAGATCTCATATCTATAAAATTGACTAAAAATAGCTAAGTCTTCAATTGGGTAACTTCGACCAACAAGTTTGATACCTGCTCATCGGTTAATTGTTGCGACTTGCGAGCATTTTTTTTTTTCAGAAAGAAAGATAAAAAAAAAAAAAATACCTACTGATGATTATTGTCAGTGGTTAAATGGATTCTTACCATAGAAATATCCATTTGAATTAATCATTCATTTCAAAATTTGGGTATGTTTAGGCGAAAATATCATAGCTACAAAATTGACTATAAATAGTTATGTCTTCAAGTGGTCAAACCACCATAAGGGTAGTTTTTTTTCTTCAAAATTACCAAATGAAAATAAAAATTTAAATTAATATTTAGAAAGAAATAAGTGTATCTTACGATTTCTCAGAGGAAAAATTCATAAATTATATTACGATTTTTTTTTACTTTTCTAATTAAATCGTAAAAAATTTATGACTTTTATTTTTTAATACAATTTTAAAGTGTAAGTATTTTTTAAAAAAAATTCATAAATTATTTATGACTTCAAAAACGTAAATGTATTTTATTTTAATTATTAACAAATTTATGTTTATTTTCTTTTTTACCTATATAACACAATTTATGACTTTCTACACAGAAGTCATAAAATATCTTATTACTTATCTTTTCCTAAATATTAATTTTAATTTTAATCTCATGTAATATATTTTTTTTTAAAATACCTCCTTATGATCATTTTTCAAGTGGGTAACCCTCACCATGAAGTTTAATAGTACTTGTTATTGGGTTAATTGTTGCAAGCATTTCAAAAAAAAAAGAAATAAAAATAAAATTACTCAATATGATTGGACATTGTCAGTGGTGTTGAAACTACCCAGTTTTTGGTGCCCCATATCACCGCACAGTAATTCTTAGATTTGCTTTTGATGGCACGCGTCCAAGCAGGTAACCGTAGAAAATCCAATGGTTAAATTTTCCTGCACTCTCCTTGCGACACGTGTCTTCCAGTGGTGCAGTGCAGTGCAGGGTTTTCCATCAATCGACATTTTATCACCTGGTACTGTGCATTGTAGCCAATGAAAAATCGACAACGTATCTTTTATTTAAGTTCTTAGAGTATTTTTAGTAATAGATATTAAATAAAGATCTTGAACTTAAGATCTGATTTTCACAAGATCTCTAAATAAAGAAAGTGGAGAGATCTCTAACATAGAGAATGAGTTCTTATATAAAATCCTTCAAGATCTGCACTTTATTCAAAAAAGAAAAAAATTTCTCTTTCTTTCTCTCTCTAAGATCTCAAAATGAGATCTACCATTAAAAAAGAAAATAGAAAAATCTTGAAAGATCTTTAATCTTATATAATACTATAAAATCCATTAAAAAATGGTCTAAGATCCCAATTTAAGATCCATTAAAGATGCATCAGTTTTCTTTATATATATAGTCTGAGTACCCTTTGGAAATTGGTGAATTTTGGAATGGATTATGTATTGCAGCGATAGTTGACCATAAAGCAATGCTTATGCCGTTGCATGTAAACGTGGTTTATTGAGTTTTGTTCTTAGTGTATTTTTTTATTTATATTTAAATCACGTAAATCTTTCATGGAAAGTAATTTTATTTGAATTCATAAAGCTTTTTTTCTAAATTTTTTCCTGTATTTTTAAAATTCAAATTTAAGACCTCAATCACACACCAACCAACACACTTTTGATGGTTTATTATATTGGTGCATGGAACATGAGTTGGAATTTAAATTTGAAAGTCTTTCACAATTAAAATCACAATTCTAATGTCTAATTTCATGTTTCAAACGCAATTAAAATAATATTTTTCTCTCAATCTCTGACCTTATTATGTAAACTACATATATTCTATCAGAAAAAATATATATGTTTATTTTTAAAAGACTTAAATTATAATTCTTAACCTTATTCTTTGTATTTTACAATTTTAGTGGCCAACTTGTTAATCACCAGATCCACACCACCATTATCCACATTACTATTACCAAGTTATTATTGATTTTTTTTTTATCATAATCATCATTATTCTTACGTTTCGAACCTCACTCTGAATTGCTATTATTTTTATATTCATCATTATTGTTATTTTTACCATCAGTTATTATTAAGATTGCGCAATTTAGATCATATTCAAGTCAAATGATACTATACTTGATATATAAGAAAGAACCAGATACTTAATGTCTTATTTTTTAGCAACATAGTACTACATCCGATTCTTTAAATAAAAAATAAATAATAGTATTTTTTGTTGTTATTATATGAAACATATAACTACTTCCAAATGTATTACTAGTACTAGTAATTGTTAATTTTTGTTTTATCATTAATTGTGAAATTTATTAATAAGATAACTCTTATTCTTCATAAAAGTAAACATATTTATTGAGTTATTAACAATAAAACTCATATTTATTGATTAAAAATTATTTATTGGATTATGAGTAGTGATCATTATGTCTAACCACCACTTAACAATTAATTTTATGGATAATTTTGGAAAACAAATAAATTTATGATAATATTAATTAAAATTAACTAATTTAATAATTTTTATTGGTATTGATGAATTAACTATATATTTCTTATATATAAAACCGGTTGTAGTCAGAGTAGAGAAAGAAAATCAAAAGAGAAAAATATAATTTCATCTAAAGTAGTTTTTTTTTCTTGAAGCTAAATTTTATATAACCTAATAATTGAATAATATTATCATGTATATGACATTTGTAAATATGTAATAGATAATATGGACCTTTGTTCAGTACAAAAAAAATATAGAGACCTTTAGTGGTAGATCCTAAATTGAAATTTTATACCACATTTTTGTGGATCGCATAGCGTCAAGTAAGATTGAAAGATCTCTTAAGATATGTGACATTTTTTCCTTTATTGGTAGATCCTAAATTGAGATCTTAGATAATTTTAATGGATCCCACACAAATCCTACTTTTAAATATTTAAAATTAAATTAAATTAATTAAGTGATTAATTTTAATTAATAAAGTATGAAAAAATATATAAATATTAATAAATTATATAATTAATTTTAAGTAATTAATTTTAACTTTTAATTTCATTTTATTTATTTTTTCATTTTTTTTCGTTCTATCACTTAAAAAATTATTTTTTGAACTTCATGCAGATCTTCAAGATTCTCAGGAAAGAATATGATCTCCACCTGAAAAATTTTTTTTTTTCCTCTTTAATAATAAATATGAAAAAAGAGAGATATTCAGATCATTTTCCAAGATCCCTCATTTAATAGTAAAAACTTAAACTTAGTGTCATCAAATTTTGTCTTAATATCCATATTCACATTAGGTGCAACTCTCGATTAACCACGTTTAATAAATTTCTTTCATGAAATACGTTTTTATCAATCTAATAATTAAAAGCTTTGACAAGATAAATTATGTCTAGAAAATTACATAAAATTTAAAAAATAATTAATACTGTGTTATAGTACTACGTACTTTATTATAATATATAACATATTAATTAAACATAAATAAATATTTATTATTATAGTACATATTCACAAATTTTATACTATCTAAAATTTAACATACATAGTTATCAGGATAATGTTAAATTATTTAATGTTTAGATTGGTTAATTAAATTTGTTATTTTTAAAATGTTATTAAGGACTATATATATTAATTTGTTCGTCAAAACTTACACACTATCCCTATATATGCTCATGTGTGTATATATTTATATAAATAATATGTGACTTTCCTTTTGAAACTGGTGCACGTGTTAACAATAGGCCCGTGCAATAGATTTTTTTGTTTTAGAAAGAAAAAAGATAATTAAAAGAAGGGAGAAGCATGGTTGGGACTCTTTCTTAGGCCACAAAATATGCAGCATATTTAAGAAAGTTAGTTGGATTGGTGGATTTTAATGTGATCAAATAAATCCGTCTTCTTTTTCTTTATTTGGAATATAGGACCCTACCAATTCTAACATAAGTTGCCTCCTTTGGCATAAAATACAAGTGGATGGAATCACTCACCCGTAGCTAGCTGTGTACAATTAATCTTCTCATTTGACTTTAGGTGTTATTGCAACAAAATTAACCTAAGTCACCTATCATTTATGGGTTCTGATCTGTTGTGGAATTTGCAATCCGACGCCACGAAATCGGCTCGGCACCACAACCAACGTGGAATTTCTACCCGGACAACACACGTACTCGGCACTACACGTATCCGGATACAACGTGTCCGGCACCACGTTCCTCTGGTCGGCTGGGAGCTTCCTCTACCAAACCGTAATACTGGGGAGCAATGTCTCAACCCAGAACAAAA
>PYAF01002598.1:52035-93081 GCA_007407185.1 Glycine tomentella
TCATAAATATGTAATTTAATAGTAAAAACTTAAACTTAGTGTCATCAAATTTTGTCTTAATATCCATATTCACATTAGGTGCAACTCTCGATTAACCACGTTTAATAAATTTCTTTCATGAAATACGTTTTTATCAATCTAATAATTAAAATCTTTGACAAAATAAATTATGTCTACAAAATTATATAAAATTAAAAAAATAATTAATACTGTGTTATAGTACTACGTACTTTAGTATAATATAGTACGTATTCACAAATTTATACTATCTAAAATTTAATGTATTTAGTTATCAGGATAATTTTAAATTATTTAATGTTTAGATTGGTTAATTAAATTTGTTATTTTTTAAAATGTTGTTAAGGACTATATATTAATTTGTTCGTCAAAACTTAGACACTATCCCTATATATGCTCATGTGTGTATATATTTATATAAATAATACGAAACTTTCCTTTTGAAACTGGTGCACGTGTTAACAATAGGCCCGTGCAATAGATTTTTTTTTTTTTTTTTAGAAAGAAAAAAGATAATTAAAAGAAGGGAGAAGCATGGTTGGGACTCTTTCTTAGGCCACAAAATATGCAGCATATTTAACAAAGTTAGTTGGATTGGTGGATTTTAATGTGATCAAATAAATTCGTCTTCTTTTTCCTTATTTGGAATATAGGACCCTACCAATTCTAACATAAGTTGCCTCCTTTGGCATAAAATACAAGTGGATGGAATCACTCACCCGTAGCTAGCTGTGTACAATTAATCTTCTCATTTGACTTTAGGTGTTTTTGCAACAAAATTAACCTAAGTCACCTATCATTTATGGGTTCTGATCAAATCCAAATTTGACATTTCTTCATAGGGTGTGGTTTTGATCTGATGGCGGCAACACGGCTAAAAGAAAATGACAAAAAGCTTGTTGTGCAACACTTAAATTAATAGCTATATAAGAAATAAATTAGACCGAGGTTGGTATCATTTACTCATTATATATGTGGCAATGAAGAAAAATCTAATACGTATTACGTAACATTGTCTAAATCCATCTTGGTATTCATGGTCACAAACATAGCCTAAGTCACGGAAGATGATTTAAGTTTAACTAATTTTATTCATCGTAAATTAGTAAATTTGAGAAGAACGTAATTTTGAAAATTATATTGAAAATCTAATTTTGTGCTGATTAATATTTCCATCATCATGGAGAAAAACAACACTTGATTATATTAAATGCCAAATTTGTATAATGTTTGATACCTTGGAGGACAAAACTTGAGTTAAAATTACAAGAATTTAATTAGAATGTATTAATGTAAATTTTTATACTGTTATTTAATGATGAATTATGATATAGATAAGATTATTATTTTTATTACAATTACTCGAAATGTCATATCTAAAATGATTTCTAATAAGTTAACAATTTAAAAAAAGTAACATTGAAAAGTTATTTAAATTACTCTAAATTTTGTTATGAGCTTGTGATGTACTTATTTAAAGCATAACATGTGTTAATCCAACCCTTTCAAAAGTAAAGTTGTTAAAATATATTCAATATGCTGATAGCTTACGATTAATTGTGTGAATAATTAGCCTTCCAAAAATAATTGTGTGAATAATTAAACTAAGAAAATTTAAACTCAAATCAAGCATATTTTTTCCCAACTTAACCTAGTTCAGGTTGTATTATCCTTTTCCTGTTGGGGCTAACATGCATGAAGACTAAAATTTTAGTTAATTTTACATATATATCACCACCATTTTTTTCATTAGGAAAATACTCAAATATATTTTTAGTTCTTGTAATTTAGATTTTTTTTTTATTTTTGTCTTTATATTTTTATTTTTTTTAATTCTTACAAATTATTTTTATTTTATTTTTCATCCTTATAAAGATTTAAATAATATTTTTTATTATTCAAAATGTTATATAAAGGGTTTTATGAACTAAAAATAAAATAAATATAATTTAAAAAAATAAAAATAAAAATTAATTTTATAGGGGCGAAAAAATACAAAAATGCTAAATTACAAGAATTAAAAAATATTTAAACCTTAAGAAAATTGAACCACAAACAGTTGACAAATATGTTAACTTTCAAATTGGTTGTGATTGACCAAAAACTTAATTGTACAAGTTTAATTCCCATTTATTTACATTTTTATTAAACATTTGATTCATTTATTTTTTTAATAAAAAATTACAATGAAAAAGAATAGAATTAGCCAAGTCAGGGGGTTGGCTAGCCCAGCACGTATTCAACCTTATTAGGTTAACAATATACTAGCTTGAAACATATTTAGACTTGATTTGGTCTAACATAAAAATGCCCTAATTAAATTGAGGCTACCTGAGCCAAATTGGCCAAACCATTCCATTTCGAAGTTCTATTTAGAACTACACTCTGTGGAGAATCACCTTAAAAATCTAAAATGGCATGGCATGGCATTCGATTAAAGTCCTCCATGAAGGTGATATGACGTACATGTTGGAGCCTTCTAGGTGCGATTATTGCTATGATTATTGTACCAAAAGGAGTGAACTACGTACGTAACATATATTGATCATTGATCAATATTTACAACCTTATCAAGTTTTTTCTGGATGGGGAATTTTTCAACGATGTCACCAATTAAGGAATTGTGTGCTTGGCATAATTATAAGTTTTTTTTTTTTTTAAAAGCAAAGAATTTTTTAAAAGAGGTAGAAGGGGTACCAAACCCCTATACAAAAGCTAGGCTAGTGTAAAGCTCTTGGAAGGGTTAAGTTGTTAAATCCAAGTCTTCAGGACGATGGTTTTAAGTGTGATGAAATACCAGTAAAAAAAGAGAGAGAGATGAAATAAATGACGAGGTCTATAAAATAACATGCATAGTATATTGTGATGAAGGAACAATAACCTAAATACCTATGAAACTTCAATTGAGTTTTGTCCTTAGAATAATATACTGTGCTAATTTGTTTTATATATTATTGTAGACACATTATTTCCATTTCAAATTTATTTGTTATATTAGGTTATGATTTTCCTTTCTTATACATCATATATGCATATATAGATTAAAAATAAAATAAATAATGTTAGAAAAAGAAAAAAAATATTATATTGATAATAGACAAAAAATTATCATATTTTAAAAACTTTCAATTTTTCATTTCGTTAAGTTATGCAATAGGCATATAAGATTAAAAACATCTTTAATACTATTGTTCAGTAAATAAAATTGTTGTTGTATTTAACTAAATTACCTTTTTAAAAAATTCAATATATTGTTATCTTATTAAAATTCTTTTCAATCTTATTTAGTAAAAGTCAATAAATTTAAGAAAAAGGTTAAATTAATTATAAATCCTTATAAAAAATAATATTCCTATAATTTTAAAATTATAAATGTGTATAATTAGGAAAACCATTGCATTCACGAGGGGGACTTAACATAGATTGCAATCAAAAAATTTGATAACTATATGTTTTATTTTGCTAATATTTATAAGAATATATAATCATTTTAGTCCGTCAATGTATAAATTGATGATAATTTAATTTTTGAAAGAATAAAAATTATGATTTAGTATTTGAATATGTAAAAAGTGTGGGAATTTCATCCTACCTTTAAGTTTGAGGTCTCATTATATCATTAACTGTAATATTCAAGGAATGATTGATATTAAGTTATATTTTAAGGAAATTTAGCATTAAATTGTAAAAATTATTAATTAATTTGTTATTAAATTATGCGTAAGACATAATTATTGTATTTTTTACATATGCTGAGAATAAATTAGATTCTCCATTCTTTCAAGAACTAATTGTACTGATTTATAGAGTTGGAGGCCAAAATAATCATTAATCCTATTTATAATTATATGATCCATTAATAGTGTGTGTCTATATATATATATATTAATTTCAAAATTCTATAAAAGAAAATGCTAAAGTACCTATATAACAATTGATAAAAATCATGTAATTTTTTTTAGATAAAAATATATTTTGTTTTATATATCTACCTGATAAATTGAAACATATATTAAAAAAGTGAAGTACATAAAATTTAAAACAAAAATCAAGCGCAAGAAAAATGTGCGAAAAAAAGTTTCAATAGTCCCTCTTTTGATTAACATTTTCCACAGCTTGTACATGATGTCTGTTTTGGCCTTTTTAGGCTGCATGTGGCAGAAGAAATAGAAGCCAATTCATTGAATGATTGCATATATAGTTTAGTCTTTGTATTATTTAATTTACTTTAGGAGACGGTGAATAATGTTGCTTGTTTTTAGGGAGATATTAATTATTATGGGTTAAAGAGGATCACATAATCAATGTTCGATCAATAATCACATCACATATAAATAATTAAAGATATATTCAATAATTACTTAATACAAATTTATTGTATTATTTTTTTTAATTTAAGAAATTTTAATCAATTTAAAATATTAAATTATCTATATATTACATAATTATTGGTTGAGATCATAAATAATCCGTTATTCTAAACCACCAAATAATTTCAAGTTTTTAGGGATTCAGGATTTCAACTCAGGGGAACCATGAACTTGGGTGCGAGGTGTTAACAGGAATGCAAAATTAGTGGCATGGGCGAATGTAAGTTATTTTCAGCCGTGAAATAATCGTGAAAGAATTCAGTAAATTCTTCTTACCTCTGTAAGTTATTCAAAAATTAATTACAACAAATTTATATAATCCGTTTAAATAAAAAGAGAGATAGAAATCAAGAGAGAAATGTAATTAAATAGTTAATAGTTAATATTGTGTATACTACATGCTTTTTATATGATAAATTTATTGATTTAACAATTACTTCAAAATTCATCTAAAAATTATTTTTAATTGATTCAGAAGTACGTATCCATTAATTTTTTATTCATCGAAAAAAAAAACTATTATATATAAAGAGTGTTATAAAAATAATATATCTACAATGAGATATTTTTCTTATTTGATGAAGGGGTTTGGTAATTGGTATAGGAGCCGCCGGCCACTCTCCATCTGACTATTGAGTGACACTACTGCCAAAGTCCTGACAACATAAGTACATAACCATATATTTTTTTTATTAGATTTTGATTTTTTATTAGATTTTGATTTTGAGTTTCTTTGAATAGAAATTAGAAATGCTTTTGAAATTTTTTTATTAAAAATATAATATTTTTTTAATAAAGAAATTCTTAAAAATACTTCTAATCTTATATCGAAACAAATTTTCTAACCATTTACAATTTACCATATCTTAAAATAAAAATAATTTAGCGGGACTTTTTATATTCTAACTTCATCTTGACTATTGATTATGATTTTTTTTTTTGATAAAGACTAATGATTAAGATAAGTGTTTGTTTTCTCCAAAAAAAAGAAAAAGATTTTTTGGTAAAGACTAATGATTAAGATAAGTGTGTGTTTTCTCAAAAAAAAAAAAAAAAAGAAAAGATAAGTGTGTGTTCGGATACAAAATGATTCAAAATTGGTTTTGGCATATAAATTATAAAGGTGAATTTAGCTGAGTGGAACGCGTGCCCAAACAAGCTGTAACGCTTCAAGCTACAATAAATTGTATTTCCCCTCTGGATTCATTATCCGTTTCACACAAACTATTAATTACTAGCCTGATTAATTACTCAAGAAGTAGTAATACTATCAATATTGATATTAGGTTATATTGTCCTATAACAAGTTTTTAACTCAGTTTGTTAAATAATATGTATAAGTGTTATAAATTCTCTAAATAATAATTATATTGTCCTATACGATTGTATGATTTTACTAAGTTTTAAAACTTAGTAAATAATGACAATATAAAAAAAAATCTGTATGTTACTCTTCCTGTCTTAAAAATAATTGTCATGTTAAATTATTTTATATAAGTAAATAAAGTAAAGTAATATTTTTATAAAATTAATCTTACATAATCATTAATTCATTTCTAAATTTTGTAGTTTATTATTAATATATAAAAGATATAAGTTAAAAAAGTTATTAATGTTATATTAAAAGTTAAAATGACAATTATATTAGGACAAAAATACTTTCTAACACAATAATTATAATGAGACAGATGAAGTATTAATTAATTATAATTTTTATGTATGATGATTTTGTTAATTTTTATAATAATTATTTCAAAATTATTTATAACAGATTTTTAATTAATCCATAGTATATATTTTTTTATGCTATTTGTGTATCGAAATTACACTATGTTAAATTACTCCTTATAATTTAATAACTTGATAGAAAAATAATGATATTTAATGAACAGGGATCTGATTAATTTTTTTTAACAAAATATAACAACTCGGTCAACAGCTTTTAAATTAGATATTTATCTTAAAACTCAATAAAATTATATATAATGGATCGATCTAAATTCTAAATATTAATGTAACCTTAATACTATTATTATCCATGCCTATCTGAAAGACTAAATTTCCGTTTTGCATGCTAGAAAATGGAAGCCAGTGATAAACTGACACGTGGGGTCCAGTTTAAGGTATCTGACGACGTTCTTGCAGTGCTATACTTACGTGAACACAGTGAAAAAAATGACAGATTTTTTCTTAATAGCATCCACAGTTAAAGACAGCTGTCTCCACGCGCCCGTGTAAAACACGCGACCCCGCATCAAAGAATGTTACAGTCAGAGTGTGTATCTCACGTGCTATAAGTGCGATTGGGTAAATATTTGTTTGCTAAAAATACCTTAACCGAGTAAAGCATGATAAAAAGAAACTTGTATGAAACAGGAAACTCAGACCAACCCTAGTAAGATGCATAACATTTTATGGTGGAGATTGGAACAAAGAGATAAAAAGAAAGAGAAAAAAAGTGAACATCTGAGGATAAAAAAGCCAAGTTAGATAACAAGAGAGATAAACACAACTATGTTGTAGTAGTTGTGGTGTTGTTGATGATGTTTGCTTTGTTTTCTTTCTCTCTCTCTAGGGTTCCAAGAGTGTTTTGAACTACTCCAGAACCCTCTCTTGTTTTTCGCAAATTTGGGCTCAGTAGAGTACTGACCCAGAAAAGAAGATTCAACAGGTACCTAAGAGAAGGAAAGAGGGGGATAGAAAGAAAGAAAAAGAAATAGAAACTGCACGTATAAAAGAAGAAACAAAGAAACAAAGAAAATAGGAAAAAAAAGGGCAAATATTTTGTTTGAATAAGATATAAGGCAATAGTAATATTAGTATTGTTGATAATAATTAGGTAGAAAAAATATTATGGGGAGGGGAAGAGTGGAACTGAAAAGGATAGAGAACAAGATAAACAGGCAGGTAACGTTTGCAAAGAGGAGAAATGGGCTTCTCAAGAAAGCCTATGAGCTTTCTGTTCTCTGTGATGCTGAGGTTGCCCTCATCATCTTCTCCACCCGTGGCAAGCTTTATGAATTCTGTAGCACCAATAGGTATGTATTGTTTTTCTTTGTTTTAATTATTATTTACACTCATAATCATATAAAAAAATTGAATGAGTTTCTCAAATCTTTGTTTTGTGTTCATGTATATTTTTATTTATTGGATCTACTGTCTTGGCTCTCCTTTCATTTGTTTATGTTTGAGAAGAATACTTTTTCTTTTTGAAAAAAAAAAAAAACCATTTTTTGCTGATTTGTTATTTCTCCACATGACTTCATGAATCTTATTTCTTAGTGTGTGAGTTTGTGGATTTTGTGAGTTCTATTGGTTTGAGAAGAAGTTTCATGTTTATCTCTCTTTCCTATGTGCTGGAGTTTAAGTAATTGATCAATCTTTCAACTTTGATATGATCTTTTGAATGTAAGGTTGTGAGATCTGGTGATGTAGATCATGATCTGGAAAAATATTTGATGTTTTGTTTGCTTGTACGGATTTTGTTGATTGACTTCCCTTACTTTTTGGTTTTCTTTTTCCCCTCCTGATTTGAGGGATTTTTGCTTAATTTTATGTATTTTTTTTCGTCTATGGATTCTTTTTATTAACCAACAAGACTAATGGATCTGTTTTATTGGCCTGATTTTTGTTTAATTTATTTGTATTATTGTTCTTTTTTTGCTTTTTTGTTTTTTTTTTTTTCCTTTAAAGTCTGGCTATATCTATGTATGTGAGTTGTTGACCAAGATGTGTTAGCAGCAGTACTTGATTGTCCTGAAATGAAGTTCTTATGACAACATTGAACACATCTTAAGTCCAATGAAGCAAGGACAGAATGTAAGCGTCCAGTGTGTTGCACCAAAAACAAATAAACACTATTTGTTTACTCTAAAACAAATACGTTTGACATTTGGAAAGCAATAAAGGGTGTTTTTATTTCATCATCAGCTTACCACTCTGTATCAGTGTACGGGACTTTTTTGTCTGAAATTGCTGCATTTAATAGTTAGTATTTCTTTTTCTTAATAAAGGGGGAACAAATGAACAATATTATATCTAATACTATCTAAGCATATGCACAACTGGTGAATATGACTATATAAATATATATAATATAATATAATATCATTTGAGTATATATTTTCCATGTAAAATTTCTATTTTTAATTTCTCTTCATTTTATAGAAACTAATTAGACTTTTCTCCTTCACTCCCTCTAGCTTTTATTCTTTAGTTGAGATTTTATGATGAGTTGTTGTCTTACAATTACTTGTATTATGCCTTATTATTAAAGCCAAGTACTTTAGTAATGAATTTATTAATACTGAAAATTGGAAGGACAAACATGAGCTAGGTGTGCCCTTACAAGTCTATCTCATTGAAGTTCAATGCTGAGAAAGTGAGTTGGTTATGCTGGACATTTAATGGCAATAAATTAAATTAATTTTATTCACTTTCCTTAATTTTTGTTCTTTTTCCCCCTAACCTCTTGCGAGGAATGAATACGTCATTAAGAATGATTTGTCGTTGAAATAAATTCTCACACGGACATGTTTTTAACATATTTATTAATCATTTATATATTCTAGGACAATTGCACAGCATTATTTTTTATGGGTTATTTTTTCATCAATATGATCATATTACTCTGCATGATTAATGATAACTATATGAGATTGTTTGTATGTGTTATAAAAAGCTAGTATGTAGAATGCAGATATTTGTCTCACAGGTAAGGGGATTACAGCTTGGCTAGCTAGTAAATGAGTTACAAAGACAAAAGTGAAAAAAGAAAAAATTCTGCCTAATTTGGATTTAACCCTAGAAAAAGATTTATTGGCAATTAGAGTTTAATTCATACAGCAGTATTTGCAATTATGTTTTATTCAAATAATCTGTAACCGGCCTGCAGAATATAAGGATATGAATATCTAACACCAGCTAGTTGTATAAGTAATGCTATTTATGCATTTATCTCTTTAGTTATAAGATGTTTTAGTTAACTGTAACTTCAACAAATCTGTAAATATCATTCTTCAAGTTGTATATATTTCTTTCCTCAAAAGAAAAAAAAGTTGTATATATATTTTAGTGCTTACTAGTTTAGTCTTTCTTATTAATTATTTTAGCATGTTGATTATCTAAATGAGTAAATTATACTTTTAAAATACACGAGTGGTATATTTATCTTCTAATTTTATAAAGTTTCCCATGAAAGTATCTTATCATGCATCATAACAGTCCTACAGCTTCTTAACATGTGGAAACTATATGTTCAATTAACCAGTCACTAACTCCATCTGAAATAGTATTATGTTATATGTATATCATGGGAGAGTCTTAGTGCCTTTTTCTTTCTTCTAATATGTAATTTGATTTTCTAGCTTCCCATTGTATTGCTTCAGAAGATCAGGCTAATACTGTTTCAATTTGATACTTATAGGAGATATGTGGTTGGATGAGATATTTTTTTTCTTTTTAATCATATTATATTCTGAATTCTACAAAACAATATCTGCAGCACTAAAGAAACAATACATGTTTGTTTTCTGCTTTAGATACTATTTAATTATATATTTTTATTACTTCTATTATCTTCAACATTTAGTGGAACTTTCGCAGTGATTTATGATGTCAACTTGCATTTTTCTCCAAATTTACCTAAGAAATCAAGGTTCTGATATATATAACACAACATTATATGATAGGGCTAACTAACCACTCCACACCAAGCTGTACGTATAGATTTGATCTTATAACCGAAAATCATGAAACCAACTTTCGAGACGTATAAATCACTAAAGTAGATTTTGCATGATAATTTCGTTTAATGTTCCAAAAACCATGCATCTATGTTTTCAGCAGCCTTATATTGCACCTTACTTGTCCCTCTATCATGCATTAGAGTTTAAGAAACTAGTTACAGTAATTTGAAACCGTTTAATTTGTTTTTATACAGCTTGAAACGTCGAGGGTAAGTCTGATATAGATGCATGATAAAAATATAAATATGCATAAATAAAGTATACTAATTGTTGATCTTGATTTTGTGTCATTAAAGTAAGAAGAGCAAATTCTAACTTTTTGGGCCTCCAATAAAATTGGCACCCCATTTAAATCTAACAGGGGCCCTCTTCTTCCAGCACCCTCTTCTTCCAGCACACAACAATTTTAGCCTACATCCTTTGTAAATTCCGGATTAGATAATCTGAAATGTAAAAATCTTCATTTCAGATTAACCTTTCGGTAACGATAAGGAAGTAGGCTAAGATTGATGTATAGTAAGACATATGGCTCATTTGGTGTAGTAATTCTTTTGGTATGGTTTATGATATCCATACACCATCATCAATTTTACTAGTTCTTCGTTTCTCTCTTCGAATCTGCAGCATGCTCAAAACACTTGAAAGGTACCAAAAGTGCAGCTATGGTGCAGTGGAAGTCAGCAAACCTGGCAAAGAGCTTGAGGTACGTAGTAATGCCTTTGTTTATAACATTATAGAAATAACATCTCTTAAGAAATTTCACTTAGGAAAGTCTTATTATATTGCTAGAACTTGATTATTGCCAACTTATAATAAAATGTATCTTATGTAAACTAATTCCAATTTGTTATTTTTCATTTGTCATTTGCTTTTGTATAGCAGAGCAGCTACCGTGAGTACTTGAAGCTGAAAGCAAGATTTGAATCTCTTCAAAGGACCCAAAGGTGAATTTCATATAAAAGTATTTTTAAAACATACAAGAAACTCCTGATAAAATTAGTACTCTATTAAAAGCTTATAACCTGGCTTTCACCATTCTTTTTAAAAAAATTGTTAGTAAAGGTTTGAGAAAATTTTCTTGCAGCCAGTAAATTAGTCATCATCATTGAATTTTCTTAATTTTGAAAAATGATTTACCATTTGCACTTGTTCCATGCTGCAGGAACCTTCTTGGTGAAGACTTGGGCCCATTAAATACCAAAGATCTTGAGCAGCTTGAGCGCCAACTGGATTCATCTCTTAAGCAAGTGAGGTCCACAAAGGTAATAAAATATCAATGTTTCATTATTTTTGTGTGGTACTTATAAGTTGTTGCATTGACCCTGGCCACATGGCTAATGTAGTTTTCTCCATGTGATTTTTCACATCTCTCTCTCGGATATTTTCTTGAACCTTTTATTTTCTGGATTAGGAGTTCAAAGTTCAAATAGTTGTGAGACAGAATTAATTAACAAATTATTGTTAGCGAAAATGGGCATCAACAGGATTTTCTCTTCATTATATCTAACACATTTTTATAAGCCAAGAAGATGAAACTGTCAACAAATTGCACGTGTTTTCATTATTGAATTTTTTTCTTCATATGTTTACAAATGCTAATTTACGAGTCTGAAGTTCCATTATAAAAAGCTAATTATGATTCCTGATATCTGACACTATGTGGAACATTACTTTGCAGACTCAGTTCATGCTGGACCAGTTAGCTGATCTTCAGAATAAGGTAAATAGTGTTATTAGCATAACTATGGAATATAGAGTAAAGCAATTTTGTGTGTCTATATCACTTTCAAGCTATTGTTTGATACAGGAGCATATGTTGGTGGAAGCAAACAGATCTTTGACCATGAAGGTAACAAAAATCATACCATTTTCCACCAAATTCATCCCACAACAAGCAAAATTGGCAATATGACATCTTAGTGTGATAATTTGTTATTTTTATTCCTATAAATCCATTTAGAAGTACAACCTTGCATCTTAATTCTTGGTGAATCAAATTGGAATTGGATATTTAGAAGTTAAAGTTTTGTAGTAAATAGTCCTTAGATTAGTCTAAGAACTGAATTCATAGATGAATTTCTCCAAACAAAATAAATAAAAACCTAATCAGAAGTTCCTCAATCATTTTCTCCACTTGGCTGCTCATTTAAAACCAGTATGTTTATGTATTGATATATTATTGTTCCTGTTGTCCTGTTGCATATAATATGATTGTGCAATTTCTTTAATACTTGTAATATGGAAAAACTATTCAGCAATGTTTAACATAACCTTATATCTTTTATTCTTCCATTCACATTAAGGTCCTATAATGATGATTTGATTCATGACAACTTTGTTGGCAGCTGGAAGAAATCAATTCAAGAAACCAGTATAGGCAAACATGGGAAGCTGGTGAGCAAAGTATGCCATATGGAACACAAAATGCTCACTCTCAAGACTTCTTCCAGCCTTTGGAGTGCAATCCCACATTGCAGATAGGGTAATCTATAAGCCACTTTCTTGTATTTTTGTGCTGAATGTGGTGATTAAATTTGAATTGTATTTTAATGATTGTCCCTTGGTGCAGTTCTGACTACAGGTACATCCCTGAAGCCTCAGAGCAGCAGCTAGCTGCCACAACTCAAGCTCAACAAGTCAATGGATTTATTCCTGGATGGATGCTTTGACCTAAGCTCAGTATTTTAGATGGCTACATAAATAAAATTAGCAAATACCCAAGGCCAAAGTCAAAATGCCTCTCGCTGTTGGAAATGTGTAAATGCTGCTTGTTCTTCAGTTAATTTGTTTTGGCATAAAAACAGCAATGACTGACTTAAACTATTAAAACTTTAGCCATAGACATAGGATGTGGCATGAAGGTTATAGTATTTAATTTGAATATTTTGGAAGGACAAGTTTTATCTGACTGAATGACCAGTTAGTGTAGTTTTTTATTTGCAATCACTTTCTAATCTGACTGCATTAAGACTTATTTTTAAATTCTTGCATTCATTAGGGGAGCATTGTACAATGATATATCTGACAATATTGTAAAGTATACTGAGGCTATGGAAATGCCACTTGAATTTATTTTCAAGGGTGAACTACAAAGAGAAAACCTTGGTAAGATTATAGAATAGATATAGTAGGAAGACAGTCTTAACCCCCATCCCACCCCCCCCAAAAAAAAAAAACTTTTGAATTTTGATAAGATGTTTCAATAATACATATTGGCACTTTTTTTTAAGTCCTTGAAGATATGAATCCTGGCACTTCCACTATATATAAAAATGACATCGATCACGCCAAATGGTCAATTGATTTTGTTTGGATATCTCAACCATCAATCTTAGAATTAATTCCATTGATTGCTATACTAATGAAGTGTGTAGCCCTTTGGTGCAAGTACCAATGAAGTGTACTTTATGTAATCAGTGTAGCCTGTATATTAACACTCCTAAATATTCTTGAACTTGGAGATTTTTTATCCTATAGAACTTCACATTCATATTCATAAAATATGGCCTTCTTGGATATCACACCTTAACCACTGACATGACTATACTAAGTGTCTATCCCACGTCACATCGAGCAACAATAGTGATGCCATCATGTAAATCATAGTGGTATCTTAACAGAATAGTTAGAAATTATTTTTAAAATAATTATTATGAAAATAAATAGTTTTCAATCACATCGAGAAGCATATTTTTTTATATTCTAATTAAATTTATATAAGAATCCTAATTATTCTATTTATTTTAGACGTTACTAGTGTTTAGTGAGATTTTAAGCATAAAAGTCATTTGATCCGGCCAAAAAACATACTACAGTTCATTTTGAATTAATTTGAATGTAAATTCAACTCCATCCAATATAAAAAAATATGCTTTGAATTGGATTGAATTATTTTGTTTTTATATCTGTATTTTTAATTTAGTCAAAAGACAATAAATAAATCTTATTTTATTATCTTTATATATTTTTCAACTAAAACTTATTTGTATATAATAAATAAATTTCTATAATTAAAGAAATAACACATTAACAATTTTAAATTAATCTAAAGATAATGAACTTTTAAACACAATAAAAGAGTAAGATATCCGTTAAAAATAATAATATGTAATTTTCAAAATAAAATAATATAAAAGTCATGTTTAACAATTTCATATGTAAAATTACACACGTTTTATACCCAATTACATAAGTTTGTGCAGAAATTACACACGTTGTTTAGGATATAGTTAATGTTTAACAAATTCAATTCAAATGAATTTTGTTCAGCATTAATTGTGACTTATGTAGTTTCATTTTGCAGCTAATTAAAATGGGGGGTGTGGGTGTGGGAAAGGGAATCGAAGTGGCATAAGTGGGACATTAGTTGGATGTGTGAAAAATGAGAATAGAAAGAAGAGGGCATTGAGGACCACAAGAAGTGTCCATATATATCTCCATCACCAGCCATTCCGTTTCTCTCACCACTTGTCTTGTTTGTCCTTTGAACTTCTTCATTCGTCGGCAAAGAATAATCATTTTTAGCTTTTTGGGTAAAGGCTGGCATCACACAACTTCTTATCATTGATTTGATACTCAACTTCAAAGAACATGGTGCCAATCAATTGAATGAACACCTCATTGATTAAGTTGTTCGCTGAATAATGTTCATCTCATTCAATGTTCTTATGCACCTAATCAATCTTTAATTAGAGATGATTCAACACATTTTTTTGACATATTTTTATTATTAGTTGAAGTTGATTGAATTGAAATACACAAAATGTAGTATGTCTCATTTTTTTATTTAATGGGTTTTACTTATTATTTTTATATTTTTTATAATAAATTTTAATCAATAATACAATCTGTATCTAACATTCTTCTTAATTAGATTACATGTTTCAAAGAATGAATGAACTTGGATCAAACGTGAAGAAAACTATATTAAGTATTAACTTTTGTATTTTTTTCCAAAGAATTTGAAGTGAATCATGGAAAATGAACAAAAATCCTAACATGTCAAGAGTAGAGATTAAGAGAGAATGTTTTTCTTCCTTTTTTATAAATCCAAGATATCACTATCACAATGGAAATATTTGGAGATGTAAGATTGGTTACATGTTTAAGAAAGGAAAGAAAAAAAAATGTCTCTGTTCGATTTTTTCTTATAATAAAAACTAATTATTGATATTTACTAATAAAATAAATAACATCATAGAAATACTTATGTTTGTTTTATTCGAAGTGGCTAAGGCACTTTTCCTTTTTTCAATGTATTTATTTTTGTGATAAAAAGTTTAAGGGATAATTTTTTGTTTCCCACGTAATATTATATCACTCAAAAGTAAAATAAAAATATATTATTTTTGTTAAACTTCGTCAACAATGTACCATATTTAAGCCATTCAAATATTAAACCAAACTTCTTTTTTGGACCCAAAAACCAACATATTTAGATATCATAAGTTACTTAGATTTCATACTAACTTACTCAATTAAAAGTTACAGGCCCCATCAAAATAAATTATCCTATTTGATTTAATGTACAATTGAATGTTACCAGCTAACTATGGTCATTATAAAAATGAAACTCCGAACTTATAGATTAACACCGCCAACCAATATATTAGACTCATTATCTCATAATAATTTCATTATAAAAATCCAATAATATTCCAAACCATTATAAACTCATCATTATAAAGATTCCCAAATAAAATAGATTTTATTTTACATAAAGAATCTAATTAAGAATATCCTAAAGAATAAATTCTTGACCTTTAGATTTGTCGCTTGAACAAACACGAACGAACACCAACAAAGAATAAGTAGCATTTTCAATAGAACTTGTACCCGATAAAACCAATTGCTTCATTTTCAGTAAGTTACCTGCATTATGCATCATATATATATATATATATATATATATATATATATATGTTGTAACTCAATTGCTTAATTATATTCTATTACTACTTGACATTTTTATCTTTCTTTAAGGTGTATGTAAGACATCTTAGGTGACATAGGATTAAGAGAGTTTTTCCTATAAATACTTAATTACAAGTTGTCTCTTTGAATTTTGACCTGAAATCACATTATAAAAGTGTTGTTTTACTTTGGTTTAGTCAATTAGCATATGAATAAAATAAGTCACTTTCAATATCAACTCACTTAACTCTTCCTGAAGCTTTTTGTTTTGCCGACAAGGTAAGCATTCAATGGGACTCAACAGGCCCATGAACAGCTTCCTCAGCACGGACAAGATTTGATTAAAAGCAAGCCCATTCAATTGATATGCTACCAAGTTTCATTCTATATTGGAGTATTAACATAAGTAAAACGACAATAATAATTAAAATCATTCTATTCAATTCATAGCACCCTTTGGAGTTGACAGGCAATCATCCAACACCTCTTACAATCAACATAAATAAATATATTTGAAACTAAAATCCACTCATAGTATAATAAATACTTTTTATTTAAAAAATGGAGAGAATAAATTATGCTGCTATAAGTTACACTAATTATTGTATTATTAATAAATTTATGGCTTAAATATGTTTAAAGTACTTGAAAAATAACTGAATTTTATTTTGAGTTCCTAATAATTTTGTTGTTGTTATGAGTCCTAATATATTAAAACTTTTGTCTTTTGAGTCTCTTTCGTCAGTTAATTGATGACGTGACACCATTGTTGTATAATATTAGAAGTATCAATTTGTAAGTTGACACATCATCAACTTAATTGGTGACAATTAGTGACAGAGATTCAAAACAAAAGTTTTAATATATCGGAAACTCAAAACAACAAAAAATTTATTAGGGACCCAGAACAAAATTTGATCATTTATTAGATACCTTAAACATAAGCATAAATTTATTCAAAATATGAATTTTAACAATCTAACTTGAATTATAATTATATATATCATTTTAATTGTGTCAAATTTTATTAAAATTAAATAGTTATAAATAAAACAATTTTATTTGATATATTTTAAGAATATATTATGTTAATTTTGATGAATATTATTGGAATATTACATAATTTTATATTAATATAAACTTTTGTAAATATAATATATGATAAGAAATTTTTTTAGAATAATTTTTTTGAGAAAATATGATAAGAATTTTTAATTCAATGGTAGGTTTGAAATAAAATTATTTAGTAAAAGGTCATTAAATAGTGATAATTAATGTAACTTGTAATAACTACTGAGTCACTAGATTAATACACATAATATTATTTCAATTTCATTATTATCCTAAATTTGTACTTTAAGTATGTAACGAGGAGAAATGTGAAAAACACATTTAGTAAATTTAGTAAATATAACCAGGATAAATCAAATTGAATATATATATATTTACAAAAATAGATCTTAAGTATAAGAAGATTTACACATATTATTCAACTAAATAAGCTAAATTTTCGTATTTTTAACATGATGTACTAAACACTTCTTAATTAGTTTCATTAACTCAAAGGATTTTCTTGTTTTTAATATGATGTACTAAACACTTCTTAATTAGTTTCATTAACTCAGAATTAATAAACTGATGTAATATTTTTGATGTAATGTTTTGTTATGTTTTCATGAGTGGAAAGAATATACTTAGCAGAAGAACTCGTGTTTGATTCTCACTATATGCAAAAAAGAAAATTGAATCAGTGGTAATTATACATTACAAATGAGATTAATTTTTGACTCAATAAATTGAGGAACATTTGTGGTTTCTGATTCAAAAAAAAAAAAAAGTTTCAATACAATTAATATTGGTCGGTAAAATAAAAAAAAATTAAAACGTTCATAAACAAAAAAAACAAATAATTAATAAAGAGACATGTATTGTAAAGAAAGGATGGGACCAAATACAATTATTTTCCTTAATAGTTGAAAGTCGGATCGCACTGTCCGGTCTGTCCCAGTTTATTTTTCAAACTTGACGGACCACAAGAGAGCAATCCTTTCTTGTCTTTATAATGCAGGCATAAGAATCCATACTAGTGATTTGGCTATGTTTGCTATCATGTTTTCTTGTTCTTGTACACCAAATCTGAATTCATATATATATAATTAAATGATCATCAATGAATCCTTTAATTAGTTTGAGTTTCGTACTCCTCATGTTTATATTTATCAACTCTCATATAGATTATACGTTAAATTTAAATATGTTTTTGACCTTTTAAATTTGGATTTTTTTCCCCCTCAAATTTAAATACAGTTTTTAATTCCTTAATTTTGTAAAAAAAAAAAAAACTCTTTTTAATCTCCTGAGTAATTTTTGGCAATTTAGATATATAATTTGTAGTGATTTTTTTACTAGACAAAAAAACTAAAAAGAGTTTTTTTTTTAAATCAATGGATTAAAAGAAATAAATTTAAATTTGAGGGGTCGAAAACAAAAGTGATCAAATTTTAAAAGTCAAAAATATATTTAAGCCAATAAATTATTAGTGGATGATGATATTTTGACAATATAATTAGATAACACTATGGTTAAGTAAAGTCAAGAGTGATATTTTGTACATGTTTGGTTTTACATATCAACTTAATGAAAATTAAGGAGGAATATTATTGCACATGTTCCCTTGTTTTATTACAACTCCTAATTTTAAAACTTTTTTTATTGCAAATATGTGGAATTTGTTAAGGTATGTTCACTAGCTCAAGGTTTTACCTTTGTTTTATTCGTTCTCTTGCCTTTTCTTCTTCGATGTCCTTAAGAGGTAAAGAAGAAAATAAGATTTCAATCCTTATCCCCCTTTTTTTTTCCACACTTAGAATAAATTATTATAAATTTGGGGCTAGAACATAGTTTTGAATGTATTGTACATATAGAAAAGGTTTTTTTTGAAATATATTAATATTTATACAAGAATTGACTTTTAAACATATTTTTACATCTTTGAAAGGAAATTTATTTCATATTTGACAAACGTACCAAATCCTATAATGAGTCAATTGATGAGTTAAGATGGTCTTCTAAGACTCACAATATTCCGCTAATTTCATAATCTGTACTATCTAAGGGCCCATTCAGGATGGTTGCAGACTTATGATTTTTAGTTTTTAAATCCTTTTTTTCAAAACAAAAATATAACGTTGTGATTTTTCCTAATTTCTTGATAAAATGTTTAATTAAATATGCAAGAGAAATTAAATTTAAATCATGTTAAACAATGAATTATTAAATAAAATGTAGTGTTTTGCTTATGTGTTGTTGTTTGCTTTTAGTGAGTCTCGTATCATTTAGGCCATGTTGGTGAGTAAACTTATAGGTATAGAGAAAAAAGGGGAAGGGTTTGGTTAGAAGGAGAAAAGAGACAATTAGCAACCATTGAAATTTTCCCCAAGCATTGGTTGTAGGAAGCACTACCTCCGTTCTCATTTCCTTCATCTTTAACTTTTTCCTCTCTAAGTCACTTCTTTTCTTGAGTGGGAGATTGAATTTCACATCATAAAAACTTGATTTAAGCTTGGTTTGGAATTGATATAGGTCTCTCTTGGTTGAGTCCAAATTACAATCAAAATCGCATAAGATTAGATTCTAAATCTAATGCAGATCCATGACTTAAAATGTCATGACCATGACATTTTGTTGTCCAAGTGCGAAACTGAAAGTCAGATTGGGTCACGACCATCACTCTAAATGTCACGACCATGAAATCTGTTAAGGGTCCAAAAATGTGGAAATCAGCAGTAGTCACGACCATGACTTTTGTTAGATATACCAATTTTGATTCTTCTTCTAATCCTCAAGTGTTTTTATGCTCCCAACTTCAATCCTTGGAGTCAGCATGCATCTTTTTCCATGATTTAATGTCTTAAAGCTCAAGAGACAACTTTGAAACTTGATAATACCAAAGTATAATTGATTCAAAAAAATGAAAAATCATGCAAATCATTATAAATGAGTCCTAAAAGTTACGGGTGTGCAAAAAAATGATTTGGACCAAGTCAATTTTGAATTAAACATGAACTGAACTGGTAGGAATCAATTATGTTTCATTAAAAAAAAATACTAAATTGGTTTCCAAAACAAGTTTGGTTCGAACCAAACTATTTTGTAAATTAATTCGATTAACCAAACTGTTTTTCTTTCTGTAAACTCGTGTTTAAAACCAGTTTAGAATCAGCTCAGTTCTTAAAATTAGTTCAAAACCAATTCAAAACTAGTTCAATTTTGAACCGGTTCACCAAAACAATTCACATATTTGGATTTAAAAATTAAGGGCCTGTTTAGGTTGGTTTTTAATGTTGAGTTTCAAAAATTTTAAAAATAACAACCAATTTTTAGTTTTAATTTCACAAACATATTAGTGGTGGTAGCAATGTCGGTGTTGTTGGCAATAATGGTAGTGACAGTGATGGTGAGTGGTGGTGGGTGATGGTGGTGGTGGTTGCGACGAAGTTGATATTGGTGACAAAGATGATATTGTTGATAGTAGTGGTGGTGACATTTACGGTAGTGGTGGTGGTAGCAATGCCAGTAGTGATGGTGATGTCAATGACGATAATAATAGTAGTGACGATGGTGATACCAAGTGATGGTGGTGGTGATGGTTGCGACGACATTGGTGATGGTAGCCAGTTATGGCGATAACAATGATGGTGATGGTGGCAGTGATAATGACATATGTTGTATTGGTAATGGTGGTGGTGCAATGATGATGGTGGTGGTGATAGTGGTAGTGATGGTGTGGTGGTAGTGGTGGTGTGGTGGTATTAGTGGTGGTAGTAGTGGCGATGGTGGTGGTTGTGGTGGTGTGGTGGTGGTGGCGGTGGCAATGGCGAGGGTAGTAATGGTAGTGGTGGTGATGGTGATGATGGTAGCAATGGTGTCAACAAAAAATATCATTGTCAAATGTGGGAAATGTGTGTTTTTTTTAAACAAAAAACCAAATTTACAAAACATTTTTTCTTGGTTTTGTAAATAAGTGTAAAAATGTTTCAAAAATGATTCAAAAACAATTTCAACTCCATTTTTTTCAAACACGTTTTCTTTTAAAAATGAGTAAGTTACACAAATCTCCCCTAAGGTTTGATGAAATTACACAAGTCTTCTGTAAGTTTTTTTGCATTGCTTTTAGCCCCTTTTGTAAATGGTGACAAGTCTTCTTTAATTGAAATACTTTTTCTTTTATAATAAACGCATATTACCCTTTTCCGTACTCATTTTCTCTTCAGATCTAAATGAGAACAATGCAATCTTTCATTGTCCAATTGTTACCACCATCCTCCTCACCAGTCTCGCTATCCTCCATGTCAACAAGACCACCATTAGAGCCTTCATACGCACCATCCACGTCCTCGTGTCCGTTGTCTGCGTCAAAAGGACAGAGAGACAAAAGAAATTGCTATCGTGCTTTACATTGTTGTTCCCGTTCTGCACTAACCAGTGACGAGCGGTGGAGTGTGACACCGTTGTTCTTGTTTTGCACTCCCTTTCTCTCAAACCCCTATCATTCCCCTCAACCCCTTCATCCAATTATGTCATAAATCTACCCTTGTTTTCCTCCTTAAAATCCAAACTTTCCTTTTCGCATGGCTTCTTTCAAAACCAATTGAGTGTCCTTCCTACGAATCTCGAGATCCCACATTATCATTTTCTTCTCCTCTACATTATAGATGGAACTAGGGAACTATGGGGTCCTTTTAGGAACGAGAATGGGTCATTGGGTCTTGAAGATCTAAAGTCTAGGGTTGGCAAAGTGGGCTAGTCCACTAAAAACGGGTCGGGCTAGCCCAAGCCCCCAAAAATGTGGGCTGGATCGGGCTGGCCCACTTTTGCAAAGTGGGCTGGAAATGCTAGCCTGCCCCACTTAAAGGTGGGTTAGTGGGCCAACGGGCTAGCCCACCTAAAAAATAAAAAATAAAAATATTTTTTTGAAAAAAGACAAAAAAATTAATGATAAAATCATTTCTGCAATAATTTTAATATTTTACCTCACATGAAATGACGAGAACTTGAGAAGCTAGAAGCAACATAATCAAACAAGTCCTACAAGATTCATTGGACTTCCAAGAAGGCAAGAACAATTAAACAAAATTAGAATGTGAAAGATATATGCAAAAACCAACCTAGAATCCACGGGAAATTACATGTTACTGATAGTCTGATACTAGATTAATACATTAAATTAAAGTTAGCAAAACTACATCCATAGTTCCATACATTAAATTGAAAATCTGTTAAAAACAAGTTCAAAATATTACAACTTCCAAAATACAAAATGATTAAATTGAAGGCGTAATTGCATCTAAGCATATTCAAAAGCTATTGTATTTGATCTCTTGGATACAGTTGGATCCATATTTAAAGCACAAAAGTCATCGTCACCATCTTTAGCTACAAATTATAATCCAAAAATACAAAAATAAAATTAGCTAATGAATAATGATGATTTAAAAGAAAAGTAATTAGCAATTTAAATTGTAAAATTATGAATTTAAAGAAACTACCATTCTCAGCAAAACCATGCAGCCAATTACGAGTACAAATCAAGGCTTCGACATTTTCTGACAAGAGACGATTTCTATACTTGTTTATAACATGTGATCCAATGCTAAAAGCAGATTCAGAAACCACTGTAGTAATAGGAATACTCAACACATCACTTGCCATTATGGATAATTCTGGAAAGCGATTGTAATTATCCCTCCACCATTGCAAGACATCCAACTCTTCATAGTACACAAAATCTAAGTTTGACTCATCCAGATAAACATCAAGTTGTGACCTTCCAACTTTAGAAGCAAGTTGACTATTATGCATTTTCAATTCCTATTACATATGACAAGTTAAACACAAAAAAATAAAATAAAATCAATGAAGTACACAACACAAAAAAGTAAATACTTACATAATAACATAATACTAATTGTATAAGCATGTACTTACACCAAACATTCTTTAATTTATTCCCTTGAGTTCCTTTGACATGCTTGAAGAAGTAGTCTGGGGTCTTGGGTGAAGATTGCTCAAAGAGGCATCATTATTAGTGTTTCTTGGTTTGAATACCTCTCAAAGAGCATGTATAACTTTCTTTGCACATCTTGGATCTTTTCCTCACAAGTAGATTCATCAGTTGTTGAGTAACAATAAGTCAATGAAGTAAACTTAATACGTGGGTCAAGAACTGCTCCAAATGCAAGAATGGTGCTATACTCGTCCCAGTATTTGTCATACTTCATCATCATCATTTCCCCCATAGTCCTTATAATCTCATCTTCACTTTGCAAACTCTCAGTAAGTACACGCTGAATTTTCCAAACTTGTAAGAAATATAGGTTGGAAGTAGGATAGGAAGTGCCTGAAATCAAATTTGTAGTATCAAAGAATGGCAACAAGAACTCACAAATTTTTTCTCCTTTTTCCCACTCATCTATTGAAGGACACCACTTGTAATTAGGATCTTTTGATTGAAAATTTCCAAAAGCCCGTTTATATTTGAGAGCACTCACTAGCATCATGTAAGTGGAATTCCATCTAGTGAAAACATCTAGACACACTGCTTCCCACTACCATCAGATTCAAGACCAAGCTGTTGAATACATTCTTTAAACTTTCTCATCCTACCCTTCGATCTCTTCACATATTTCACACTCTCTCTAATTTCATGTAAGGCATCACTAGCAACTTTTAATCCTTGTTGAACAATAAGATTCAAAATATGTGCACAACAACGAATATGAAAAAACTCTCCATCACATAATAACCAACCACTTGTTCCAAGATCATTTTTCAAAATATCTTGCATGTTATCATTGACGAATGCATTATCTAAAGTGAGAGACAAAATCTTTTGCTCTATTTTCCAATCCTTCAAAAATTGAAAAACCCTTGAAGCCAAGTCAAATCTAGTGTGAGGAGGAGGCGTATGACAAAAATTAAGAATTTTACTATTTAACTTCCAATTATCATCAACAAAATGAGCAGTTAAACATATGTAACCCTCAGAGGTACAAGATGTCCATAAATCAGAAGTTAAACATATTCTATATGGAATGCTAGCCATCATCTTTTTTAGCTTCTCCTTCTCTCTCTTGTAAATGGTTAGGACATGAGATTTTATAGTATTCCAAGAAATAGGGTGTGCATCAAGATTCAAATACTTAATCCAACTTCTAATCTTTTTATACGTAACAAAGTTAAATGGCAAATCATGCTCAATGATTGCAACAACACACATCTCACGTGACACCATTTGATCTAACTTTGGAGTCTTCAATTTTCCTTGTTAATCTACCATCATTTGACCAACATCTTCAAATTTAATTCCCTTACACTTTGAGATATGACGATTTAAGTGAGATGTCCCATATGCATTACCCCCAATTTTATACTTTGTTTTACAGGCCTTACACTCTACTCTTTCTATCCCATCATCATCCACTCCTATCTTATTGAAAAAATTCCAACAATCTGAACTTGTTGCTTTCCTTTTCTTCTTGTTTTTGTTTGGTTCATCGGCTTGAGATGATTCAATAGGTACTTCAGAATTTTCAACATGGTCATGCTCATTCACATTCTCAGACTCCATATTACAACTATCATAAATCAAACATTAAATGAAAAACAGAAAATCAACCTCGACACCAGGAATAACAATATAACATACATCATTTTCAAGAGAGAGAAGGAACTACAAGAACTGTTAAGGTATGAGGAAATACAAAAGGAACTACAAGAACTGTCAAGGTATTAAGAAATAAAAAATGAAAAAGAATAACCATACATTATTAATAGAAATGATGATCTGCAAAAAATCAGCACCTAATCCTGAATCACTTAACAACTTAATTAAGGATGGCTCGTTGAAAAAATAAGAAAGTTAAAGAATTAAAAAGAAAAAAAATTCTTATGAGGTCGTCTCTTTCTCACAGCTGCAGATAAATACTAGCCTCTGTCTTGAGCATAATATTTTTTAATGTTGCGGGTCTGGGATTCAGTTGCCCTGGATGAAGAGGCCTGGTAGGATAACCCCCTCAAGGATCAACTCCTTTTGATATTTTGGTTGGCATATTCATTATAATGTGTGGGTGGGCATGCAAGTAGCAGGAGAAGGTATATTGGGTATTTGAACAAGTCACATGTTTTTATATAGCGGTGATGGGTGGGTTTTAATTGTATAGCATCCTTGGTTACTTTATATGTATATTGTGATATTAATAACCTGTGAAGCCATAATTCATAATTCAGGTGAAGTTGGTTACTTTTTCCAGTATATCACTATATTGTGATATTAATAACCTATGCAACCATAATTCATAATCCTTGGTTCCATTCATAATTCAAACTGATGGAATTGAATTACACAATTAAAAATTTTTGTATATAGGTTTGAATATTCTTTGTAACTTACACATATTAATATAATTATCTTTGCTGATTAAAAAATGCACAAAATATTGCTATGATTTTTTTACATTTTTTTATAATAAATATATATTTTTTAATTTCTTAAAGATTGGCAACACTCTTGATAATATAAGCATCCTATTTCTGTCACTTTTGGAGCATGCTTGCATGCGATATGTATTGTTGTAGGTTGAAATTTACGAGCCAAAAATAAAAGATGTTGACATAAACAGACTCTAGTGCCATCTGAAAGACATATATTTCCCCTACATACAGGTATGAATTCTAACAATTACTTGAATTGAATGAAATCTATTTCAATAGGCTAAATTATATATTAATATATTAGTTCAATGAGTACCAGAAATAATCCAACTAGAGTTTAGCGGAGACTAACAATGACATTGTATAAGTGAAGAAGACCAACAGAATCTGACAACATTAAATGACTACCACATATCTGTAAAAAGGATTATCTATGTAATAGATATTAAATATCAACACCAGCAGGAAGCATAACTCACCTGTTATCACTGTAGAATATCAACAAATCACTGTAGAAATGATGATCTGCAAAGCTCAAAAGTGTAGACAGCAGAGCTCGAAGCCTCTAATAGATGGACGAAGGTGGAAGCTTGGTGACGAAGCTGTCGCAGGTGCAGACGTGCAAAGGTGTCGTCGTGTCGGAAGCAGGAATGACAAACGCTGAAGCCTAAAGGTGCAGAGGTGCCTCCACCGCGGTGCCGGAAGCAAAAACGACGAAGCCGGAACGCGGACTCAGTCTCGATCTCAATTCTCAGCCTCCCTCTCTCACGGACTCTCAGTCTACTCTCATAGTGTCATTCTCAACCACTCAAAACAATATCTAATATTATCTATATTTTTCTATTTTTTTTATTTTTATTAAAAGCTGTTGGAGTGTAGGTTGCACAGTGTAAGTTATTGTCATTTTAATTTTTTATTTCGATCCTTCCCTTAGTAATTAAGTGAATGCACAACAGCCTATTAGAGTCTTCACTTATTTTTATCTATATCCTGTGGACTATCACTGCAGTGACCGCACAACATATATATTATTTCATTTTTTGTGGGCTGTGGGCTCAATGGGCTAGCCTGGCCTGACCCCAGTTTTGGCCCATATTTTACTGGGCTGGGTTGGCCTGGCCCGATTTTGATTAGTAGGTTGCAATTATCAACCCGACCTGCATTTTTTCGTTGGCTAAACGGGCTGGCCTGTCGGGTCAGGCCCATTTTGCAATCCCTACTAAAGTTTAAAACCTTGACCTTTTCTTCATGGGGCATTTGGTCTTGAAGTTGGCGGGGCTTAGGAATGACTACATCGTTCCTCTATGAGAGGTGGTGAACAAAAAATGCTAGTTGTGGATTTGGATTTGTGTTTGTAGACAATGGTGCATGTTTGTGGATTTGAAATTGTGTTGCCAATTGAAAATGGTGAATGTTGTTGGGTTGTGCAGGGTATACTTTTTCCTTGGTGTTTTTCTGTTCTCGAAGTGAGATCATAATTTTTCTTTCAAATTTTAGTTCAAAGGTTTAAAGGTTGAAGAAAAGGTCATTTATGGATAAAAAATTCATTAAAAATCATGTGACTAGCACATGATTCCTTTAATTCCAATAATAAACAACGTTCAAGTGTAAGAGGAGGTATGTGTATAATTAGGTGAACATTTACGGGGCTTTTTGTAGGTGTCCAAAATGGAGGGGAGACTTGTGTAATTTTATCAAAACTCAAAGGAGGTATGTGTAATTTACTCTATAATCAATTACCACAATTTGAAAATGTACAACAAAGGGCATATAAGTGAAATAACCGATCACAGGGTTTTGATAATTATTATGGCAGTTAAAACTTCTTTTATTACAAATTCCCATCTTTTTATTCCTTTTAAGTAACTCTTTTGTGATAGAAAATTACATATTACATTCAGAAAGAGTTTCTAAGAGGATTACTTTGGTATTTCTTCAGAGAAAGCTATCTTGTCAAGGTCATGCATTCAATGTCAAAATTAAATATCATGGTTTGAAGATTGAAACTTTCATATCCACACAATAAGGTGTATTCTTTCCATTTTCTTATTTTCATTCATTTGAGTTGTGATCTTGGTTAGGATTACCAAGAAGGTTTTGAGTTGTAGGATTCAGCTCATTTTTTTTGTCTTGTAGGGTTCAAGGGATAAAGGATAGTATTTTAGAGATTTCCTTCTGCATAGTGTTTGTAAAAGTGATTTCTCTATAGTGATTGTTCTAAGGGTTCTTAGAGAAAAATATGATGTAGGTTCTATCAAGAAATAAACTAGTATAAACCCTTGTCTTGATTCTCTCTATCTTTATTTTGTTATTAAGTTGTTCTTGATATTATATTGTGTTGGTATTTGATCTTGTAATCAGACGTGCCATTTAAACATTTGATATTAAAATGAAAAATGATTTTCTCAAGCAAGATTATCTTTGTGTTAAAAGATTTTGATGAAAGATTTGATTGTTCGAAAGGGTATTTGGATTTGAATTAATTTCATTAAGAAAATTTCAAAAGTTGTGGAATTTATTCAACCTCCCTTTCTAGATTCTTGGTCCAACTAACATATAATTTAGGTTGTGAGCAAGAATATACAAAAACATTGCCTTGACTTCTGTTGTAGAGACATTTCTTGTTCTTACTTATTGTCCTTTCACTTCTAAAAAAATCTACTTTTTAGGCATTTATTGCTTGGTTTTGTCTCAAATAGTTAAAATTTAATTCTTTCTTAGAATTATAGTCATTGTAAATAAGTTTTTAACATTTATTAGTTTTTCTTTGTGTTTTTAATAGACATTAGTTCAGAGAGAAAGGGTGAGAAGTTTTCATTGCTAAAGAACTCGATCATCGATGATGCTTGGGCAGAGAAGACTACGTGGCAGCTCAGGAATGGAAGAGGGGAGGTAGGTCATTTGTAGAACTTGCCCAACGAGTGTGGCTCGACCAACGAGTAAATGTCATTGGGTGGAAGAATTTGGACTTAATTTTGGGATTTCTGAAAGAATCGCCCAACGAGTCAAGCCTTCTAAGTGGTGACTTTTGGAATTCATGAAGAACTCTCCCAACAAGCAGTGCTTTATGTGATGTGACAAAACAGAGGCCTTGGGCCCATTATAAGAGGCACATTCTTTTGGGATTAGAGGAACATCATTTTAGGGCTTTGTGAAGGGCGAAAACACTAATTCATTGACATCTATTCCATTTTCTTCATTGTTCACCCCATTTCTCTTTGTAATCCTCATTTTGTAAGGCCTCTCTCATGACAATGAAAGACTAACTACCCATTGTTGGGGCTTGGGTGCCAAAAACTGTGATGTAATTATGTTGACTACTTATTTAATGTTATTGCATTGAAGGATAGTTGAGACTACATAGGAAGTATTTCAAAACTTTCACAGATCAGGTGAAATCTTTCACAAATTAGGTGAAATATTTCCTTAATTGCCATTGTGCTTTTCATTTTTCATTAAGTAGGTTTCTCAATGGTTTGCATGTAGTGGGTTTTCTACATGTGGGTTTAGTTCTTGATAGGTTTTCAAGAGTTTAGACATTTGTGGTGTGCATTTGCTGGTGAGTTTGTTTGTAACTCAAAAGGTTATAGTGGAAAGATCCTAGTGGGTTACTTGGATCAACTGGATGTAGATTTCTTTGAAATCGAACTAGTATAAATTGTTGTGTGCATTTTTTCTAAACTTTAAACTCTTGTATTGCTTCTTGCATAAGTATCATATTCTTTGAGCTTTGATTATTGTTATGAATCATTGAGTAAGTGTTTGATTGTGCTTAAGAAAATAAATGGTCTTTGAAACACATAAAATTCTTGGATTAGTTGGATTAATGAAACTATTTGCAAAAAGTTTCCATTTGGGGTCTAAAATCGATTTGGAACCAATTCACCCCCCTTCTTGATTTATGATTCAACTTGACATTTCAAAAATGTTGCTTTTATTTAATTAAAGAACGAATTTGTAAAGATTTTGAAAGAATCTATTCATCCCCCCTTCTATGTTCCTGGCTGATCCAACAGTATGAAACCTGATTGATCAGGAAGTTTCATGTTAGGATTTAGTGTGCCCAAGAACCTAATAAATCTATCTGGGAGTTCTCTAGGAATTGGTTTTTGTTTGATAGGGTTACCTTGAGAGTCCAGAATAGGATTTCCATCCTCATAAAGCATAACAACTTCTGGATTAATGAAGGTGAAGTTGGGTCTAAAGAAAAAAATGGCTTATGATAGGGGTGTTGGTTGTCTAAGGTTTGCAGCTGTTGGAAGGGTTCAATTTGAGAGTGGGTTGATGTTTGATTAAGTAAAGGTTCTAGTTGTGAGCTGGTTTGGGCTTGGGAGATAGTTAAATGAAGGTTCAATTTGAGAGTGGGCTTGTATTTGAGGTTGGATGATGGTTGCTGACAAAAAGGTATTAGGGGCATGTTCATTACTTAAAGGAAACTTCGGCTTCCCTTGAGAAATAAGAATTTGTCCTAATAATCTACAATAGGACTAAATTAGAAGAAGCCTTCTTTAAAATCCTAAGAGGAAAAGATGAACAATTCAATACGACTCAATTTATTTATCTTTCTAAGGGTACCCATCTCACCTTAGAACTCAACTTTATCTATTAGTGATAAAGTAATTTAGAAGGGTATGGGAGACATGCGAATGACATTCCATATATATAACTCAAAAAGTTTGCATAGTTGCCCAACTAGTTGGATGAAGTTGAACTGGAGCCACATTCAATGCACTCAAAATATCGCACTCAAACTCGTCAAATGGGATTGTTAGGTTGAGATGTAACACCTTGGCTAATCACATAAAAAACAGAGGGATCCAAAACTTGTGCAGGTATGATAATGTATAGTTGAGGATGACTTAAAAGAATTAATTAATACTATCTATACCGACAAAATGCATATACTTTTTGGTAGCCCATCACTTAAGGGTTTAGGATTTAGGGTTTAGGGTTTAGGGTCTAGAAGTAACTAGAGTTTATTTATGAGGTCTCGAAAAGGAATACCTACGGAGGGTTCTGACTAACAAGAATGTTGAGTGAAGTGTCACCTTGTGAATTGTCGACAATCAAGGATGTTATATAAAAGCTTTTGATGGTAGGTTATCTTTGGCCATAAATAATCAAGTATCCAAGTGTGGAAAACACATATGGCAGGTTTAAGTCAATAAGGACCTAGTGCCTGACATTTCTCCCTTTCTTTACATTTAAGTATAAAGGGAAGTTGATACATACTTCTCTAAGTTTTAAACAAAAGAGTTTGTAGTCGAATTGCTAAGGATGTTGTCCTTTATTTATTCAACGGGGGAGAATATATTGATCGCCAAGCCATGTTCAACATCCAAACATGTATTATATTCTTGAAGGTTTTACCTTGTCAAACTTTATATTGTTTCACATTATGACACTTCACAAAGTTATATTTCACTCAACTCCTCTTTGGTCAAAAACCTCTACCAGTCAGAATCCTTTATAGGTAGCCCTTTTAGAGACCTCGACAATTTGTTTTGGCTGCTTTCAGGATCATTGAGTATCCCCACAAATCAACACAAGAATTTTTAGCGTTCTTTGTCGTCACTCACACGTTTTTCAAAAAACTTTCCAGAAGGTCACCCATTCCATAATTGTTCCAAGCCAAGCATGCTTATTTATGGTGTTCTTAAAGTGACGAGCTACCAAAAAGTATATGCATCTTATTGGTATAGGTAGTACCAATTAATTTCTTTAAGTCATCTTCAAATGTATAGTCCCACATCTATACAACCTCTGGATCTCTCTTATTCTAGTGTGATTTGTCCGGAGTGATACATTTTACCTCTTCCTAAAGAAAAAACTATATCTCTGGCAGGGATGTTTTTTACTTGTACCTTAAAATTATTGTCAATATACTCCTTGGAACTAATCTCCAAGTAGTGCAAAAAGAGGAAAATATTTACTCTTGTCCAATCTCCCTCTGAGCTCTGACATTCACCGAGCTCGGAGTTAGGAGAACCACACAGTGTTTTCTAGATGAACCCTTTAAGCAAGAAAATGATTGATCGACAAGGAGAAGGAACAAACATGCATATAGTTTTTGGAGGATGCAAATGGTGAAAGTGAAAAAATTGCAAAGCAAATAAATCAAAGGAAAGAGGAGGTTCACAAAGGTGAAAATGTGAAAAAATTTAAAATAAGGTGCCATATTTATAGCCAATGTTGTAGGCACTGAGGTGACACAACATTAGGAACCATTAGATCATCATTTTCAATCCCTTTTAAGGGGTTTAAATTCTTAAATGGTTTGGTTACCAAGAGAAGCATCCAAGTGAAGTCAAAACATCTCACACATTAAATGTTCATGTGAAAGTCACATGCATTTATGGGCTTAATAGTCTGAAAAGATGTGACACTAAAGGTTTCACCATTTCAATCAATGTGACAATTACTACCCATAGGAGGCATGCGAGGTGACATGGCTTTGACGAAGGCAATGTGACTATTTGGTCTCCAGGAAGACTTTTCTCTTGCTTTGTATGGTCAACTAAAGGGGAAGTTTGACAATTTGAGGTATTACAAAGATTTTTTGCTCAACTGAGCTTTGGTGGCTTGTGTAATTGTTGAACTATTGACCAAGTCAAGACCGACCAACATAACACAGTCACTTGAACTAGTTGAACCAACCTGATGTCATTCCCACTATGGAGATAAAGCATAACAAATGCCAAAGTATAATCAACCAACCCATGTACTTGTCTAGACCTTCCACTCAGGTTTGGTTTATTTATATGTAATAACGAAAAGAATTCATAATGTAAAGATCACGCCAATCATGAGCCATGACAAATATTGATAGAATCAAAAACAATCGTGACAAATACTAGTCGAACCAACTCAAGATCACTCCTACTATAGAGATAAAGCACACCAAATGGCAAAGTGCACTCAACTCACCCAAATACTTGCTTCGACCTTCTATTTAAATATGATTTATGTATATGTAAAAGTCATAATCTAAAAATCACCCTCAATCCTAGACCATAACAAATATTGATAGAATCACTAATGATCATAATTCGTACAAAAATTATAATATAAGATCAACCCATGATCTTATAATGGGCAAAATAGAACTTATAAAAAGATACATTATTCATATAAATCAAATTCCATCCTTAATTCTAAATTCTAAAATTTTTCATCTTACTTGAATGTGAAAATAATTTTATAAAATCATAACCAATATTATGTGATATAATTAATAGATAATTTTATTCCTTAAGCTCTATATGTACGTATAAAAAAAACTATTATAAAATATCAATTTTTTAAATAAATTTCAATGTTTGAGAACATTGATCATTAGCTTTTGGCAAGTGCATATATTGTGCCTCAACCTTATAAAGTCATATGCAAGGTACAGTTTGATAACCTATTAGCAGAAAAATAGTGGCAATTAATAACGGAATGACCAATAAGAACTAAGGAGTGAGTGGCATTCACAAACACAACAAACCTGTTTCTCGTCCGCATGTTAGAACCCTGGGACCCACAACCTGGTACGGTACTGTCACCATCCGTGACATCAACGACGTGTTCCTCTCGAACAATCACTGATCGACAACACATGTACCCGGTTCCTCCCCACCCAATGAAAACTCGACACCGCATCGTACCATAACCCAAACCTCGTTCCACTCTCTTTCTTCGCTTTTATTTCTACCCTTTTTTAATTTATTATTATTTATTAATTTTGTTTTCTCTTATCTTTTACTTTTTCTTCACCATTGGAAACTGGCTTCACTTTAGAACCGTTCTATCACACCACAAAAATAGAAAGATACTCATGTTATATATGCGAATTCGTCACACAACACACCCCTCACTTACTCTTCTTGTTTCATTATTCTTCCTTCTTTTGTCTTCCCTTAGCTTAGGTATTATACTCTCTCTTTCTCTCTCTATGCTCTTTACTCACTCTAGGGTTTCCTTATTTGTGTTTGTGTGTTTCATTTGTTTATCTTATTCTGTTTTTCTTTCTTGATTGGGAATGTTTGAAGATCATGGGGAGAGGAAGGGTTCAGCTGAAGCAGATCGAGAACAAAATCAGCCGCCAAGTGACGTTTTCCAAAAGGAGAACTGGGCTGCGAAAGAAAGCTAATGAAATCTCTGTGCTCTGTGATGCTCAAGTGGCACTGATTGTGTTCAATGCTAATGGGAAGCTTTTTGAGTTTTCTTCTGAATCCAGGTTTGTTATTTAACCACCTTGCTTCACTTTTTTGAGTTACACCTTATTTGTTTTATATTTTCCCTTTTTTTTTGTACTTGTAACTTGTAAGTGCTTGCTTAGATTACTTGTAGCTCAGGTATTTGTTAAACCATGTATGTGTATACGTACATGATATTCTGGATTTTGCAAATCTATCAAAATAATTTATTTAATTAGATATCTATTTTAATTTGTTTGATATTTTCTACTTTTTTAACTTGCTTCAAAGTCAAAATAAAATAGTACTCAGGAATGTTTTAAATTGTACGGCCGTGATTATAATTTCGTCGCACTCTTTGTGAGAAATTACAGAATAATGCAGTCGATGCTGTCACAATTACCATTATGACGTGGTTTGGGTGAGTTGAAAAACTTGATGTTGCCACTGATGGTCACAGACCGTGTTTTCAAACCTTGGTGCAGTAAAAATAAATGAAATAGTAGTAGTATATACAATTTCCTAGTTTGTTATTGTGTTTTCATTTCCTCTTTTTCATTTTTTTCTTCTTGTTTTAGTTTTAATGTATACTAGCTACCAGCTTTTGACACATCCGATTTATAATGGAACTGTGGAAGTTTCTATTATATTCCTCTTCGTAAATGTTTACAATTACTTCATAAATCTCTATAATTAAATATCCTTTCTGGTGAAGACAGTGATTTGTTGGCTCCAACGGAAATAATAAAAGTTTGACTAATATTGGACTTGGATATATATCATGCTGAGCTCCAATATGTAGTATTCTTGGTAGATGTGTATTTATATTATATTATGCTGCATGTACTATGTAATTATTTGTCTTATTAGTTGTTATTTCCATCTAAAATACATTGACAGTACCCTAGAGCTTTCCATGCCATTTTGGCTGCTGCTAGCTGCTCCCTTAGATTTTTTAACCATGTAGTGTGACTGTTTATTTTATACACCAGTAAAGAGAAGAGAAGGGCACTCAAATATTATATGGTGTAATAGTATAATTTTTGGGAAGAGAAAGTGAAAGATATGGAAGAGGTTTGAGAATACAAGGGCATTCAAAAAATATTATTTTATATTATACATCACATTTTTATAATATAATATTCTTTTCATCTATCTTTATCATCAATCTTATAGTATTACATTTCTGTCTTTTCCTTTCTTTCTTATCTCCCTTTATTACACAAAATAATTGTATATATGTTTTCCGAAATACAATTTCTTAACTGGAAAAGGATTCTGTACTTCTGGTTCACAAAATATGCATTAGGCCTGCGGATTGAGACACTTTTTCATACACAACCTGTTTTTTTTTTTGTTTTTTTTTTTCTCTTTCTATCTTTCTATTTTTCTGAGTGTCTGTGTGTGTTAATAACGTTTTGAAATAAGAAGCACTCCACGGATCCTGTTAGACACTCATAATTTACTATCATATATTTTATGATATTAATTTTTAAAGTTTAACATATTATCATTGTAACAACTAATTATTAATTGCACCCAAATCTCCATACCCCTTTAATTTATAAATACCAAAGCAAGCAAAGCAATAGCTTGCCTTTATTTTCCTGTTAATTTTTTGAATCACACCCCCCCCCCCCCCCCAAAAAAAAATTGAATATATGGCTTATCCTGTTTGATATAATTGAATTGTATGTTACCTGAGGGTATTAGAGCAGTCAAAGATCTTACAATTTTAACACAAATTCGTACAGAACATGTTTATTTTAATTTTAATATGCAATTCACGTATGTTAATAGTATAAGGCTGTATAAGTTATATTAGAAATATATTAATTTCTAATCTTTAACAGTTTATTAGAGTATCTCTCTCCCTCTCTCTTTATATATATATATATATATATATAATTGTTTATAAGAATACATGTTCAATTCTATATCAAAACAAGATATAAATTTTTGAATAGATTTTATGAAATCTCAAAAAATTCCACTATTCAATTATTATTAAACATGCAAATATTACTGAATATTATATTATTTTATCGATTAGATTAAATTACTTATATAAAATCAATAATTGTTGAGATAAATAATAACAGTTTGTATTTTCTTAATCAAGTGGTTTAGGATTCGAATCTTGATTAATCTTTAGATATAAAATAAATCGTGTTGACAGAAAAATATCTATGTGCTCACTTGGGATAAGCAATATATATATATATATATATATATATGTATATATTCAAATAAATTTATATTTTTTGATGAGTAAACTCTCATTTTAATCTATAAATTGTTGTTAGTATACTTTATTTTAACCCTTCATTTTGTAAAAGGTAAGTTATTTTAACCACACATTAATTTCAGTGAAAAGGATTAAAATAATGTTTAGCAATGTCAAACAAAAATGGGAGTTTTGTAAAGTGAGGAATTAAATTGCTAAAGACTTAAACTCTTCACAAGAGTGCACAACAAATCTTAGGAACATTGTTTGATTAGTGTAAAATGTGTATTTGTCTCTATTTCTATACAAGCTAAGCTTCTCAAGCACTTCAACACACTTCTAGTGTAATACTTAAACACCTCAACACACTTCTAATGTGTCCCAAGTGGTTATTAGGATATTCACAACTACAAGTTTTTCAATAAATTATCTCAAAACATGGTTCACGAGTCTCATGAAAGTTCTAAATTATCTCAAAACATGGTTCACAAGTCTCATGAAATTGCTAAGCATATTGGTTAAGTCAAATCACATTACTAACCACTCATAATCCAAATACTGTTTTGTAAAACAGTTTGTCCCTATTTCTATACAAGCTAAGCTTCTTAAGCACTTCAACACACTTTTAGTGTAATACTTAAGCACCTCAACACACTTCTAATTTGTCCCAAGTGGTTATCAAGATATCATCAAAGTACACAACTCCAAGTTTTCCAATAAATTAACTCAAACTATGGTTCATGAGTCTCATGAAAGTGCCAAACATATTGGTTAAGTCAAATCACATTACTAAGTAAAACAGTTTTTCACTCATCACTTTCTCTAATTCAAATTTGGTGGTAGCCACAAAAGTGAGGCATCAAATTGATAAATACTTATAATCTTAGGGGTGTTGAAGTTTAATCAAATTTTAACTGTTTTTTTTTTTTTTTGGAATCGGTCAAAAGGATAATATATATTAATAAATGGGTATAAGATTTATCCAGACAGTTACAAGAGAAAAAAATAAGTGCTTTCCCTGTTGTTGGTTATTAAATATCTGGGCAGTACATATGCCAAATATCCTTTAACCACCATGTTGGTGATCAAATGTTAACTGTGTTATGTCTTTTTTACTTCTTTCTCTTATATGTATTGGTTGAAAAGAGTTCTACGAAATAGTGATTAATATCCATTGTCATACTGGCGTTTGGTCCTCAATTCTGTAATTTCAATTAAATTTGATTTACTAATGCATTATATGTCTATATGCAATATGCAATAAGGCATACACGCATCTTTATATAAGCTAACTCTCTATACAGTTTAGTCTTGTGAGAGCTCTTTAAGAGAAAAGAACACTTAGGGGATCGGGGTTGTACATGTCCTTGATTGGATTGTTGCTTAGCTGTATCTGACCATGCATCAGCTAGAAAGTTTAACATACATGTCATCATAAGTAGATAGAAATGGTTAAAAAACACGTTATGTGGATTATTATATTATTAGTGCTATGTATCTAATGTTCTTTTGGTTTCAGCTTTTTAATAAACTATTTTATTTTAAATTTTTTACTATTTTATCCTTTAACTACTCTAAACTACCTACTAGGCTACTACACTTTCTTTTAAAATTCCCATATCAACTTAATGATATTAAATTATTTAAATATAGAGTTATTAAAAAAATTAATAAACAACATGCACATAGTGCCTCTTTTCCCACTGAAAGTAGGGGTGTTCATCTAATCGGACTTATTTAATGAATCTAACAATTCAAACCAAACTAAACAATTTTAATTGGTTTGATAATTAGTTCTTGTCACTTCAAATTCAAACCAATTATAATTGGATCAATTATCAAATTTGTCTTCTTTTTTAATCCAAATCAATCCAATCATTATATTCAATTTTTTAGATTAATATATTTTAAACTTAGAACTTAAATTTTGCATCAAATTTTGTATTTTCTTTTTTTCATCTATTTTAATTTTTATGATCATATCTAATGTCATCAAATGTTTTAATTTAATCATATTTATTATTAATTTTTATTATATTTTAGATTAAAAACTTTAAGATATATTACAGTGATAACTATAAAAAAAAATAAATGTATTAAATGAATAAATAGTTATTAAAAATTAAGGAATATATTTGTCTTGCATAGATATAACATTAAATATTTATAGAAAATAGACAATGAGTGTATATAAAAAATTAAAAGTATAATAAGTTATTTTTCATTATAATCCGATTACTTGAAACAAACTAATCCAATTTTAATTGATTTGAATAAATTAAAAAAAATCAAAATTTGAATCAAACCAACCTAATCAAATATAATTGTTTCGAGTTCAACTAATCCAACCTAATCAAAACCTATTTTATGGTTCATACCATTTTGTTTAATTTTGGTGCAGGACTTCTTCTTCTCATATATCCTTGGTAGATACTTACTGGTTTCAGTATGAGTGAGTGGTAGTGCCCTTGGTGTATTGGTGGTTCAGGTGGGGAAGTTATGGGATGAAAACTGTGCCAATACATACAATGATTAATAATAACAATTATTTATTTCTCTTACTTTTACCTTAAAAAATCTTTAATATATATAAACGAACGAATGATTAATCTTGAATTTAACATAAATAATTAAAACTACAAATTTAGTTATTAATTACGTAATTACTTAAATTAAGTTATGAACAATAATAATCAATTTCATTATTCTCGATCATTTCTTATAATAAAGAATTTTGATTTCAATCAAAGAGCAGTTCCCTATATAGAGAGAAATAGATAGAATCATAGAGAAGGTTGTTGTCTTGTAACTTAAGCTTACATTTTCAAATCATGAGAACTGTCTGTGTACAACTATATATATTCCCAAGACCCTATTAAGTAGGAGTTCATCTCGTGCACCAGGTCTCTTTTGTGAGGCATATATTATACATAGCTTGTCTTGTCAGTGTTGCTAGGGAGTTCCTAGAAGGCATATACTCTTATTCCGTTTGTTATATAGTTCCTTTGGAACTAGCTAGCTCCCCTTTCCCTTACACAAAGTTAGAGTGAGCCAAGAGAGAAAGTGAGTTAGGTCTAACAGAAAAGACTAGTCTAACAAAAAAGGTTAATCCTCAATTGGTAATGATCGATACAAGATCATGTGCCTGTTTGTATTTCCGTTCAGAAAAGCATGAAATGTCGGTTGAATCTCGTTCGTTCAACAGTTATTTAAACACAACTCGTGGTGAATGGGACTTGGATCATCCCCTACTAATTGCACCGTTAAAAGAAAGAAAAAGGAACATAAATAAGTTATTTCTTATCTTTCGCTCTTCTGCTGGACGGTGCAGTTGCAGGAGAGCACCTTGATGAGTGATAAATGTATATTGACATGGAAAGTGTGATCGGCAAAACCTGTGCTGAATTCCACCATGTGACCATCAAAACCTTAGTAATTAATTCCCACGTTGAAGCCTGCAACCAGAGATGCCAATTAATGTGGTCCTCTTAAGGAAGCTGCATATATATATATATATATATATATATATATGCATAGTAGAATACATATGTACCTATCACTGTGGTTTCATAGCACATGGCAGAACTCATGAGGAAGGACTTAATTTCGATTCTTGTAGGATATATGTTGAGCAGAGAGAAATTTATAGTTTGAAGTATGATTAAACTCAAATAAAAAAATAATCTTATAAAAAGTCTAAATTATTGAAACTCGTGAGACTTCTAAGTCATAACATGGAGTCAAATATTTAAGGATGAAGATATTTGGACATTCCTTTTAACATACATTTATTTAAAATCTATTTTTTCTTTATATCTGTTTTTTCTTGTTACATCATATCTGTTATAAATCTATTATTTCTCTATTTTATTTTATTTCTTTTAGGTATTAATTAGCATTTGGATGTTCACAAACTATTATTCATGTTTTAATTATTGTGATTAAAGAAAGAATAATGACATATGTACATTCGTATATTATAAACACCTATTTTTCATTTTCTCAAATCATATTTATTATTATACCTACATTTCTCTTTCTTTTCCTACTAAGGTGTTATAGCATGAAGTGTCCATGGTCCATGCATCTTTATCCTTAAAAAAGTATGCAACTAATTAACATGGTGTGATATAGTTAACAAATATATTTATCTCTTATAAGCATATAACCAAGGATTTGATAGCAGGTTAATGCATATGGAAAAATATCTATAGGAGAATGTCAACTTCTTAAATGCTTGGCTCCTAGTCGAGGAATACTATAGGTTTACCAAAAACAAAAGAAAAAAGAAAAATGCATGATAGTCTTATAGTCTCTAGGAAGCTTCATAACGACTATGGAGGGGCCTCTCTCTGCTAAGCCATCAGGTCCTTGTATCTGCCCATGTTTTAGACAATGCGTTGTTGTGTTGTGAACTTCTTTCTGCATGCACAAGTCCCTCTCTCTGGCTCTGCTAAGAGGTGTTTGTGTTTAACCTTTGTGGTGTTTCAGACACTGCGTTATTGGCAGGTCGAGGATCTTTGGATATTGGGAGAGAGTTTAAACACTGTTCCCCTCCACTTATATGGCAGGCGCAGTTTTCCTTGCATGTGAGAAGCCGTCATTTAATCATCTTCGTACCATGTCTAGGGATAAGTGAAAATAAAATAAAAAGTAATGATATATAGAAAAAGTTAACAGTAATATTTATGAATAAAAAGATGAGAGAATATATATCAAGATTTTTATTTTTATTTTTTTTTCTGTGTTTTTTCTCTTTCTTTGTTTTTGTTTTTTTTTTATTTTTTTAAATCTACTCATATTTATGATTGAATTTATTTATTATTAAACCTAATTAATTTGAATTAAAAATATTATTAATATTGATATATAAAGATTTTAACTTTATTTTTTATAGTATATAAATCACATACCTTATTAATATCTATAATATTTTTTTAATAATTTTATATGAATCACACGTCACAATGATGTTAATATTTGTACATATACAAATTATAAATATTTTGTCAATGATTTCATTTTTCTTCATATCTTTCTATCATATTATACCATCAATTATATCAATTATTTATTTATCGTTTCTTTTAATCTTTCTC
>PYAF01002598.1:93181-123167 GCA_007407185.1 Glycine tomentella
ATATTTTTTTCTTTTTCACTTTAAGTGTCAAATAAGAGGTAGGTGTCTATGAATCATTTTAATTTCTTTTATCATCTCATTTTACATCATTATATCACATATACCATATTAAAGGGTTAAATTTCATTGATTGAGTCATATGTGTCAATTTTTGTAAACTCTATAATATTAGAGTTTGACTCTCACTTTAATATAAAAAAATATTACCTATATCATACATTTATACTTACACTTTTTTCTCCTCTTACTTAGTCTAAGTATTTCTTATTCTTTAAGTGTTAAATAGCTAGCATAGTTGTCCATTGATAAATTTTTTAAATAAAAGAGAGAAGAGAATATGCTAGTTATGCAACTATATTTTAGCAGAACATTTTGTGAGGAAAAAAAAAAGAAAAAAGAGAAAATTACGCAAAATCTATCTGATATGAAGATGGAAAGGAAAAAAAATAGTGTTCTAGGTAATATGGTTATAAGTATTGTATGAATAGTATTGTCGGAAAAAAAATTATATCAGACTAAATTATACATTATGATCTTTTAGCATATTTTTAAGATTCAGTTTGATATTTTTCTTTTTAAAAAATTATGTTGGTCCTTTATATTATAAATTTGGATCAATTTAGTCATTTAAAATAATTAATAATATTTTTATTTTGAGACACAATTTTTTTTAAGTTATTCAAGAGATAAAACTTGTTCCATTAGATTCAATCTATATGAAAATTATGAAACCCAAATGACATTTGAACCATAAAATTAAGGTCAAACATAATTGCGTGAAAATGAATCTTATAAACAACTGAAAAGAGAATATGGTGTTAAATTTTTAATTTTTTGATTGCTCATTAAACTTATTTTTATTGAGTTTACAACCTTTTTTGTTTGAACATTGTTATATTCTATAATTTTCATATAGATGAATTTAATTAGACAATTTTGATCACATGTTGAATAAGTTAAGAAATGATTCAAAATCGTAACTCAAAATAAAAAACAATCATTACTCAGAAAGACTAAATTGATCAAAATTTAAAAGATAAAGAGCAAAAATAAATTTTATAAATAGGATAAAAGATAAAACAAAGTAGAATTTAGCCAGTATATAATTTATATAATAGTTTTTAATACTATTTTCTTAATCTTTTTCTATCATTAATTATTTTATCTCACCTTTATTAATTTTGTTTCTATTTGGTTCTTAATTAAAAAACAGCATATGGATTTATTATATAAATACAATTTCTCAAAATGAATTATATTGTCAATATAGGAAGAAAATAATTGAGCAAGTAGATTAATTATACTGTCAAAGAACTTTGCTGCTCATAAAGGAAGTGGATGAATAGGAATGACTAGTGTAATATTACTCTAGGTTTTATAAGCCTGAACTTAATTTGTTTAGAAGTCTGTTTTTAAGAATTGGTCTTGCCTTTTTTTTAAAAAAAAATTCTAGCCTAACTAAAAAACTTATTTAAAAACACACTTTATTTTAAAATATATTAAATAAAGTTACAAATATACATCTCAAAAAGTAAATGGGATTTGACTTGTATGCAAAAACTAGGAAATTTATTTGCGCTAAACCTCCATATCTTAGTGGAAGAAATTCTTATCATCATCAAATTGGTGAAAGGATTTATGTTATGGCCGATGGATAAAATAGTGCTTCAGATTGGTTTTGCTGAGTTGAAAAGAAAGATAATTAAAGTATGGGAACAATACTAAATTTGGGGGATGTGTGGTTATAGACAGATTAAGTTTAATGAAGTGTTTTCCGACATTATTCATAATTTCAAGGATTAACATACTCTGATCACAGATTTGGGCAAGTGGTAAGATGATATGCTTGGTTTTTGACATTGAATAGGAGAAGATAACTTGTTATTTGGGAGAAAACACTGCTACAAAATCAATATTTAACATTATTAGATCTATATCCGTTGTTAAATACAATCGATGTAAAATAAAATATGATGACATTTTTTTTAATCAAATGTGTATATATATATATATATATATATATATATATATATGATACAAAAGATATTTAAACCTATATACAAAGATAGATCACAAAAAGGATTTAACTTAATAAATTTAAACGAATAATAAAATACATTACAAACACATCTCTTTGCTAGAGATATTGCTACCATACACATATTTTTTGTTTCATCTAACTTTTTTTTATTTCTCAATACATTATTTATCATATTCATTATTTCCTCTCTTCCTTTATTATTTTTTTTCTATCTGTCTTTCTTCCACTCGTATATATATCCCAAGAATGAACTGTAGTTGCCCATTTTCCATTTTTCCATGCCATCATGTGATCCAATAGGCATCTAATACTTTTGTCTAGGTTTTTTTTGTACGAAATATAGTCAGCTACGGAGCTACCCGCTATTGAGTGAAACATATTTGGTACGTGGAAGCACCAAGGTACACTTGGTCAAAAGTTGCAGTTGCAGCATGTTGGGAATAGCCTTTTGTTTTATATTGAGTGAAACATATATGATAGAAGCAAAAAAAAAAAAAATTTGGTAGAAGCAATAAGCTAAGTATAATTGGTCAAAGTTGCAAAATGTTGGGAATATCCCTTAGTTTTATAGGCTGAACTGGTAGGTTAACTGGAGGGTACAGTGCCAGCTAGCTTAGAAGGCCAAGTAATGGGATTTTCTAATTATGCTAAGCTGAGGGCACAAAAGGCTCAATTGATATATTTTTCCCCATATATATATATGAATGGCAAACTTCTATATGGCCATGGAATGATTTGGAAAAGACAAAATATCTTCAAAATAAAACAAATTTTGTGGTCAGATTTCCTCTAATATACCTTCAATTCCTTTTGGCTACTTAGCATATACATACAACATCTTATAAAGCTACATATTATTTTTATTTATTTTGTTGTAATTATATAGTCAATAGAATAATAAAGTTTAGTTATTTTCTTGTGTAACAGCATGGAAAACATCCTGGAACGATATGAGAGACATGCCCATATAGGCCAACTTGTTGGAGATGGTGATGAATCACAGGTATCTCTTCAGACCTAGCTTTACTAATATCTATGCCAACTTAATAATGCATCACCCAAGACCATTTAATGATGCACTAAAATCTCGTTCACTACTAGGTCATCAAATTTTTCCCCTCTAAACCTCCAATCAATGTACCAAAACAAAGTCAGGGCCAACAATTGAATGAAAAACAAAGAAAAATGACTTGATTCCTATTACATACATAGTGAATGTGAAATACTAATACCAAAAATTTTATATGTATTCACACTTCACATGAACTTTAGAAATAGATTTGTTTTTTCACTCAGTGAAGGAGCAGAAACAAAAAGAATCTCAGCTAAAAAAACCATTCGTCTTATATACTTCTTGTGATATTAAAAAGCAAAGTGTTAATAAAATTGACAAAAACGATATAAATAACACTAGCAGAATATTTGGCTTTACGTCATTTTTTGATGGACGTGCATATTTGACTCGGAAGCTACATTTTGTAGGGGTTGGATGCACGTCAATATATAATGAATAAGTTTCCAAACAAGTACTAGAAGAATGAAAAAAAGTGTTACACAAAACAGTTTTAAATATATTGTTGGTAAACTAATTAAATATCAAAAAAATTATGATTATTTGGTTTTCAAAAATAGGCTCAAGTTAGTTCCAAGCTAGTGTCCGTTTATATATACATATTCTCATATCAATGTCAATTAAATATCGTTTTATTGTAGGGAAACTGGTCCTTACAATGCTTCAAGCTCACCGGCAAAGTTGAAGTCCTAGAGAGGAACTTGAGGTATACTTGATATTTCAATATAAACATAACAATTACTTTAATTTGAGCTATGTTGGTTGCACAGGGAATTATAACTTTCACCCGATTTAGTTGGTTTTGTCAATTTTCTTTGGCCATAAAAAATGTATTTGAGGGTATGTTTTATTGGGCTCAAGTGCACATCACATGGCTAGGTTTAGGATAAATTATTATATGGTTTAAAACGGTTAAGTGTCCATGGCCAGTTTTCTCGTGATATAACCAAAATTTTCAATTTACAAGACCATGTAATAATATTTAGTAATTTCTCTAGTTTTAGATGCTTCAAAACCATTTATTTTATGCAATTTAATAATTACAATTAGCTTATAATTAACATGTTCAAATATAGGAACTTTGTGGGAGAAGATCTGGATCCCTTAAACTTGAGGCAGCTTCAGAGTTTAGAGCATCAGCTTGACACAGCTATAAAGCGCATCCGAACGAGAAAGGTGAAAGATTAATATTTTATCATTTGGAATAATACTCATCATACATATACATTTTGTTCCATATATCTAATTACTCCAATATCTCTTTTTTCTTTCTCTTTTTAATTTTTATATTACATCACCTAACATTTCTGTCAATTTCTTTCTTAACTTTTTTTCTTGTCTCTCTATGTCTCTCATATTTATACTCCAATCCACCCTAAAATGGGTTGGATGAATATCACTACTCTACCATTTGCAAGAAATAAGAAAATAAAAACAAACGGAGAAAATGCATTCTGAAAATTAAATTAGAATTAGCATATATAACATTTTTTCCAGGTAATCTTCAATTGACCGATCATTATGATTCCTGCAGAACCAAGTTATGAATGAATCCATCTCAGATCTGCAGAAAAAGGTAACGGGTTGGGGACAGAGGGATTTCCTATAGGATACATATATTAAACAGCAATGGAATCATAAATAACTATATGCATGCAGATAACTAGATATTGTTCATGTATTTGCGCTTTGATGTTTTGTGTATTTGTAGATTTTAAATATTAATAAAAACTTTTATACTTATATATACTTGTGCTATTACATACTCCTCATTCTATAATAATCGTGTTGTAAGAAGAAAAAATTCATTCTAAAATATTTATTATTTTAATTTTTTAATGTAACATTAATTATTATTTTTACTTATATTTCTTATATTGTATGTAATTTTAATGATATGGACTATTAAAGTTAAAAATTAATTAATGGTAACAAGGTTAATTTTATAAAATTGATATCTCTTTCATTTATATATTAATTTTTTATTTATGTAAAATAATTTAGGACAAAAATTATAATGGAATGGAAGAAGTAGTAAATTAATAAATTTTTTGCCCCATAAAAATAGATAAAACTTATACACAGTTCCTTATATCTTTTTAGTAGTGTTCTCTAATCATAATTCAAATTTTACTTCAGTAAGCTGCTATATTAAAGTTTGCATTAAAGGTTAACATAAATTATTGAGATGAAAATCCAATTTTTGGTGAACAATACAAAAAATATTTGAGAAACTGATTTAAATTTTATTTTAAAATATTTGTTCTTGTATTTGTCTGGTGAATAAGTGCATTAATTAATTGTATATTGAGAGTTGGCTGAGAAAGGGAATGCTGAACTAAGATAGTAAGAGCTTTAATGATGCTTCATTTTTGGTTAACATCAAGTCTAACTAAGAAGCCAGAGAAAATATTTTCTACACTTTCTTTACCATAATCCTAATAGCTAAGAATTTCCTTATGGCAGTGCATTTTTAGGGTCTAAATGTACAGGAGAAAATGGTTGATCATACAAATTTATTTTATTTCTTGGATCAAGATTTTCTTGAAGTATATATATTTCCTTAAGTTGGTTGGAGGGTACAAAATATTTCTTTCATTTGAGTAAAGTTCTTGTTGGAAGAAATGTAAACTTACACCCTATTTTACCTATTTTAGAGTGTATTGAAGTAGAAAGAGAGAAAAAATAGAGAGAGAAAAATGCAGATATAGTGAGGATAAAAAGAAAAGGATTGGAAGAAAATGAAGTTAAAAATTTGAAGAGAAAGCGGTCAAATATTGAATTTCATTCGTAGGGTTGTTTTTAATTATTATATCCTATAAGCAAGCTGGTACGTAGGTACGATATACAATATGAAATTGAGATTCATGTGAACTGACGTTAAGGTCACATTTTCAAAGACATATGGACTAGTTTGATTTGAACTTCACCTTATGGCATAATTTCATAAAGTTTGCTTTCTACTTTGATTCTTTGACTTTGTTTTGATACTAAAGTTTGTTAAATTAATTTGTGCCTGTGATCGAAGTGCAGTTAGCTTCCTTTGATTGCAATATTTATGTATAAATACAATTAGGAAAAAAATATTTCTACCAAAATAGGGAATAAAAATATAAATTTCTGGTGTTCTAAAAAAAATTAAATTAAAAATCAATTTCCTCCCTCCACCTAATTAAAACTATTTATCATTTTAGTTAAGTGGTTGCATGAAAAGATGTTCACAAATTGATGTCAGCCGTGCGCTTGTCAAAGTTACAGCAATATTATATTTGGTGTCTATCAATCTATGAAATAATGTCTAGATTTTTTGTTTTTGCCCTTTGTCAAAGTTATAATGGTTTGTAGATTCAATTCTCATACTTGGTACCATTTTTTGTTTGTCCATGCATAAAATTTACACTTCATTTGAGTCCATATATAGGTAAAATATTCTACATTTTGATACATTAACTTTTATTTTTATTTTTGATAAAAAAAAATCTAACACTGATATGACTTCAATAAGTGATAGGGATTAATTTGTAAACAATTGTTCCAGTGGAGATCAAAAGGTAAAGTTTATTTATGTAGGGAATAAAATGAAAAACATGTTAGGGAATAAATTGATAGAGTTCCAGTGGATATGAATTTAAAGTTTAATCTATAAAAATACCTCTATCTATATAAATCTTCGGTCTTCATGTGACAGGCAAGGCAATTGCAAGAGCAAAATGGCATCCTTACAAAGAAGGTAAAAGCCACATTTGCCTTTCTAATCTACCAGTCTTCTAGACAACAAATGATAAGAAAAAAAGAATCAAATATATTTAACTTTTTGTTACATTTGTGAATAGATTAAGGAGAAAGGGAAGGAAGTGGTTGAACGTCCACACTGCGGGCCAGAAACCTTAGGTCTAACATGTCCTCCAGAGCTACAACGACAACAAAGACTAGTTCCTTCTTTAACACTCTGGTATTTATCTCATCTCATCTCTCTTCAATATTTTAAAAATGGGTATTGAACTGCAAAGTTGAAATGTCTATAGCTTAAATATTTACATTTCAATCAGAGATCAACCACACAGGTTTAGGAGTTGGTATAATTGATTTTGATGAAATTGAATGTGATTAAAATGTATGTCTAAATTTGATCTGAATCACTTATTTGTATTCAAATGTTTTTGCATTTTTTTTTTTGGTGAATAAATGTGTTTGCATTTGAAACTGCGAAAATTGATTTATAGCATTTAAAACAAATAGGAACATAACTGGTTTGACCAATCCAACTATGATTCAATAGTTTTGCCGGTTCAATTTTGTATAAGATTTTGAAATATTGGAAGTAATATTTTAGTTGTCACACTCTAGGACTAGAGGCTGAAGATTTTCATGTAAAAATTGCAGCCGATAAAGATACTGAAATGTTAATCTAACCAACAATTATATACCTTTTTAAAAATTGTTTTAGGGTTTAACTCCTAACCGTGAGGTGCATTTTTTTAAAATGAGACGTGAGATTATGACTATTAATTAAGTTAATGAAATATATTTTAAGAGTTTAATGTTATTCACACATAATAGTTAGTGCATCACAGTGTAAAAATTCTAATGCCTGCACTATTTAGTATTTACTCATATTTTAAGAACTTCATAATTTATTATGCACATGAGTGTATTGTGTTTTTTTTTGTCCCAAAAACAAAGAGAATATATTAATAGTGGCTACAAGCCTACAAGGGATACCACATCTCATTGACATAATAGCCTGATGCCAAAATTCATCACCCTTTCATCTACCAGTATACTTATAATATATCAATGCTATTTTATACCCAATTCAGTTCATGATTACATGGACTTTGTTATATATCTGATCATTATGTTATTCTGTATAGCCAATATTTAGGGATCCTGTATAGCTAATATTTAGGGATCCTGTGCATATTATATCCTTAATTGTTGCATTCATATGATTATAAATAAACCAACATGTGTGTGGTACATGCTATAAGTAGTTTAGGTTTCAAATCCTCTTTTCTTTTTTTCCTCTCCGCGGCGCCTTTTCTCATTCGTGTGAACAGTACGTCGACTGCTGCAAGGGCTTAAACACAGAAAATCAGTGCAACCAAAAACTGTAACAACTAGCCACACTTGCACACTTGTACTCCTAGACTCCTAGTATATATGTGACAGTAAATCCATATCTCATAATGGTGTTGGTTTTCTATAATCCATTTAGACATTCCAAAGGAAGTATTGTCCAATCATAAAAGGAGAAAGTAATAAAATTCTTCATCCTTCATGATAACCATGACACTTTCAGTATTCAGAAATTCATTTCTAAAAACAATATTGTTCCTATGAATCCAAAGTTACTATATTACCGCAAACCACACAACCCTCCACGCCATAGAATTTCTTTTCCCCCAAAATCCCTGAATGTTGCAAAAAGTGGTGTTTAGGATCCATGTGCTACTCCTAGCCACTCACATCACAGCATTGGTTCCGATAAAAAGAAGCAAACTTGAAAGCAAACATAATATGTTGTGTACATGAGTTGTCTTGTTCTTCCACCCAAATGGTTCGCTTTCTCAAATTATCTTTTGTTTGTATTTTGTTGATCACCATATTCTCCAAGCAAAAGCTGAAACATTACTTGGTACCAGAGTTTGCCAAAGGCACCTGAAAAAGTATGTATCAGCATTAACATTACTTTGTTGCTGAAAACACTATATGCTGAGTTGACAGATTATTCCCCTACAGAGCTCCCTTTCCAAATCCGTTTATCAATACAATGTTGTCTCATCTGCACACTATTTACATCCTCCATGAATTTTTTCAGCTTAGATTTTTTCCACTCGAACCATTCCCTCTTGCACCTACAATCCCATTTCCAATCTCATTCCCCATCAAACCAATTCCTTATCTCCTCTACAAGACGTGTTTTTTTTAACCACCATAATTAAAACCTTTAGTTTTCCAATAAATCTCGAGGTATCCTCACAAACTTAAGTCAAGGACTGATCATAAGACTAATTTTCAATCTGAAACTTAGTTTCACTTAAAACTTCTCATCTTTCTCCAAGAATATATTGTGTGAATTGGCAACTGAACTACACGCATTGGTTCTACATATGACATGTTTGTTACTCCAAATTTAGAAAAACCATAATACCCTTTTGTGCATGTTAGACAAACTATCCTCACCTATCTACTTATGATGTGAAAACCCATTTGTACATGAATATATTGTTTAGTGGTTGTGACTCTTCATTTCACACCCTTTTGCAGTGAAGCCTTTAGAAGAGCAACATTTAAAAATAAATTTTTTTACTTGCATCCTTACTAGCTAGCTAATACGAGTATGCATGCGAGTCTGTTAATTTAAATGACAATAGCAAGCAAAAACCAGTGCCGTGGTGATATTGTCCAAATGTAATTTGCAGAACCTACAGATATGCAGAAGTTCATAATTTTGATTATTTTAATAATGTATTGCACATAATTTTGTGTAAAAAAATTTACACGGTAATGAAATAAAGACATAATAACTTCACACATTAAAAAAAAACAAAAAACATAAATTTACACATAATTAGATCCTTAATTTCTACATAACAGAAACTAAAAAGGCTTAAAGAACTTGTTAGATTCGAATATATAACACACCTGTCAGCTGCATAATATCCCTTACGGATCTCATTTCTCTTTTGCTAGAAACAATATGTTAAATTGTTTAGTACTTGAGTTTGATTTTTATACATCCGTGTAAATACACTAATAATCAATTAGAAATTATGATGGATATGACTATTAAAATAAATAGTATAGAACATATGTTAATTAATAAATTTATTATATATAATAATTTTTTATTAAATAATAATATGAACTCATCAAGGAAGCTAGTAATTGTAAAACATTGTTATTTCTCTTTGGCTAGAACATATGTTAATTAATTGATGATAAGTTTGATTTTTGTAAATTAGTGTAAATATTTTAAATTATTAACTAATTAAAAATCATGAAAAATTTAATTTTTAAGATAATAATATAAAATTTAACAAATTTATCATAATTATAATTATAATTTGTGATTAAATAATATAGGCTAATGACTGTAAAACATTATTATTATTATAAATGGAAATGAATTACATTACCAAAGTAGCTATATATGAAAAGATTTCACACACCTACACACATGCATTATTATACTAGAGTCCACACCATAATGAGAAGCAGAAGCCTATAGCTAGCTAGGACAATTATATCTCATCATACGTACATATACACATTCTTGTTTAAGATGATAAAAAAAAGTGTCAATATGATGCAGTGAGACTTTACAAGCGGGGCCTCTGGAGGAAGTTGTTGAAGCACGAACTTTTCCTACTGCCACCACTCACATCCCACCATGGATGCTGCATCCATTTACAAGATAAACCGGCATGTGACACCGTTATGTTTGTGACACATGTGATGAATGTTAAAAGCATAAGCTATACATTTCTCTATGTCAAAAACTTAATATTATATAGCTAAGTGTTAAGTTTGATAACTGCTCATCCTTGTAAGTACAGGATGTGCCCTCCAAATTTGATGGTTTGCCAAAAAACATCATAGCTAGGGCTACTACATGGTGCAAGAGTGCAAGTGATTCTTGAATGCAAATGTCAACTATATTTATTATGAAGTAATATTAATAATAGAAACATGTAGTTATTTTTGACTAATAATGAAGGGTGGAACTTAAATAAGAAAATTCCATATCAACTTGTCATGAGTGCACAAATAAAATGATATACTGTAAGGAAATGCAAAGATAAATATGTCCTCATTGAAGTAAAATCCCGTGCACACACTTGAAGGATGAAGGTGTTGTTTACATTTATGTAGAAAGACCTCTTCTATTTACATTTTTTTAGGTTTTTTAATTTGTATCAGAAACAGTAAAATAACTTTATTATTTTCGGTTTTCATTTTATTTTAATTTTTGTTATATAAACGTTTGAAAAATGGAAAATAAAGTGAAAATAAAAAATATTTCTTAAATCAAATTGTTATTTAAATTTAATTTCCTGGAACCTGGGAGGTCAATTTCATTGAAATGGAAGTGGACAGCAATTTTTTTATTATTCTTTTTGGAAAGATTAGTTTAAACAGATCAGTTTCCTTTCACTACTTACCCCTTCCCAACCACCCGGCACCCTCTTCAAATCCCAGGTCCTTTGTTGCTGGTGAAGATTGGAAGGAGAAAGGTCAATAACGAAACACAAACCCAATAAAATTAATGGTCAAATATCGCAATTGGAACGACACCATAAGCGGAAAGGAGGCTTAAAAGGAAATAAAGCTACTATTTGACCAAAGCAGTATATGGAGCAAGGGAAACGGTACTTACCCAGGTTAAGATAGAAGTTAAGATACATTAGACCATTTACAAAGTTCAAAATGGAGAGGTTTAGTAACCTAATCTGAGGGCCGAGGTGAGTAGTTTTTTTTTATTACATAAAAGTTTAGATGAATTGGATCGAGTCAGAACAGATCTCAAAGTTTAACAAATGTTTATAGATGTATTTTCAAATTATTTATCAATAAAATTCTTAATCTAATCCATGTACTTTTAGAATGAGTTCATTTCTTAATAATTGGATCAATCTTTATTGATTGAAGTAGTTTAAAAAGTGATATTGTTTTAAAAAAAAATATTTTTTAAAAATAGAAAACGTACCAACTATTATTATTCTTTTCAAGCCATTAAATTTGTAATCAATATAATTTTGTACATATTTGTATACAACAAAAGGAAAAAAAAAATACAAAACAAGAAATAAACATGATTGGTGTAACATAAAGAAATAAAAAAAATGTTTTAAAAAAAAAAACCTCTTTTTTTTCGGATGGAGAATCAGTAAAAGACCGCGAGAGTTGTGATTACTATTTTGTTAAGGAATATAAGGTCTGCATATCTTAAAAAGGAAGAAAAGAACACGATCTCTTTTTAAGATTGAGAACCTTTTTTTGAGATATATGCAGTTTTACATTTTATTTTATTTTTTACATTTGATTAATTTAGAGAAATCAAATTCAATTTATTAGATATGATGTTGTTAATTTTTGTAAATCTTTTAAGAGATTTTTCAAAATTATTTTCTTATCCTAATTATAGAGTGTATAAAAGTGAGTTTGATTCAGTGTTATAAAACTCGATCTAGTCATTGACCCAGTCGAGATAGTGAGTCATTGGGTCACTAGATCAGTAATCCAACCGGTGGCCAGTGATTGATCCAGTCTATATTAAAAAATTCAAAATTATGTTATATATACATATATAACTAACATTATTTGATTAAAAAAAATTTATCCATAATTCCATACTCAAAAATTAAAAATAATAATTGAAGTATTAAAGTTGATAACACAAATAAAGTGTATTAATAATAAAAAATAATGTAAATAGAAATTACCTAAATCAAAACAGCAAAATAAAATTGCATAAAGCAATAAAAGAGGTACAAAAAGTAAAATTGTGGATCTGGCCCAAATAAAGAAAAACCCTCCCCACTATATATATATATATATATATATATATATATATATATATATATATATATATTATTTACGCTTCTTCCTCTGCTTCGCTTTCTTTTTCTTGGCTGATGCTGCACCTTCGTTCCTGCTGGCTGCTGCTGCTGCTGCACCTTCGTTCTTGCTGTTGCACCTTCCTTCCTTCCTGCTGCAAGGCTCGACGGCGGCGACGACATTGTGCGACGGAGACGATGTCATTTTGGAGCCTTTTTTTCCTGTCAAAACCCTATCCGGGTCCCAAAAACTGACCGGGTTATCGGGTATTCTAAAAATCGTCCGATTTTTTCTGAACCAAACCGGGTCACATAAATGACCAATTCATTTACCAACCCGACCCGAGTGAAGCCACGGTTTCCAGTCCAACCGGCCAGTTCAGATCAATTTTCACAACTATGGTTTGATTAATAGTGTAAATACAATTTCATAAAGTTGATTTATTTTATAATTTTAGTTTTTGGTGCATGTGAAAAATCTAATGCTTTATGAGACTTTGGACTTTTTGTATTAGATTTCAATGTCTATATATTATATGTTGCAAAAGGAAGTCGTTGTTTAACATAGATATTTAGGAAGGGACCCAACACCGAAGTCTTCAATATATTTTGCTAATTCAACTTACCTTCAAGAAAGGCTAGGAAGTTTGTATAATTTCAATTCGTTTCCACTATATTTTTTCACTGAATGTGTTATTCCATTATTTCCATATGACAAAGGCTTTATATTAACTATAATTTATAAGGCACTAATTTGGGTACGTGGAATCCAAAACAGGAATATGGTCATCTAAGGCTGGACTGGACTTCTCCCAAATGATTGGACTCTTGCATTAGACTTGTTACATTTATTATCTAAGGTTTGATTACAGGTATTTGAATCCTTCACCTCCCATGTTGTATAGTGTACTTCTCAAAAATATTTAAAAAGACTAAAATATCCTAACACCTCTTTCAAACTAATCATCCTAATACCCGTGATGACACCTCCCTCACAAGCATACTCTTGCGATGACACCTCCAAACGTGACAACAACGACCTCGTCCTCCACATATTGCCACCTCCTTTACCCTCCCATGACGGCAACAACCTTGTTTTCCATTGCATCAATCCCTACACCTTCCTCACAATGTCACACCCCCACCTTCCCCCTCCTTCCTTTGTTCCATCTAAGAGTTTGGATGAGTTTCAGATTTTTGGTGTGGTGATCCAAAACTATTAGATAATAGCAATTCTGGAAGGTAATTTTTTACCTTCTATACTATTTTTCTGGAATAGTTTTGAAACATTTATTTATATTCTAGAAGGTCATTCCAGAATAGAAATAAGTGTTCCAAATTAGGTAAAAATTACCTTTTGGAATGATCATCACAAAATATAGTGATACAAAACTATTATGGAATAGCTATTCCAGAAGGTTATTATTACCTTTTGGAATAGAAATAAGTATTCCAAACTATTTTGGAATAATCATTCCGGAAAGATAATTTTTACCTTCAAGAACAATTATTCTTGAATAGAAAATAAGTGTTCCAAAGCTATTCCAGAAAACCTATTATGGAAAGTAATTTTTTACCTCTAGGATAGCTATTATGTAATAGTTTTGTATCACCGCACTAGAAACCCGAAACCCATAGATGGAACAAAGGAAGGAGGGGGAAGGTAGTGGAGCGGCATCATGATGAGGGTGTAGGGGTTGATGTGGTGAACAACAAGGTTGTTGCCGTCGCGGGAGGGTGAAGGAGGATGCACTATCTGGAGGACAAGGTCATTGGCATTGCGTTTAAAGGAGGTGCCATTGCAAGAGTATGCTTGTGAGGGAGGTGTCGTCGTGGGTGTTAGGAGTGTGATTAGTTTGAAGGTGTTAGGATATTTTAGTCTTTTCAAACATTTTTTAGAAGTGTAGGATACAACATGGGAGATACAAGATTCAAATGTCTATGATCATACCTTAGATAACAAATGCAACAAGTCAAATGGAAAGTCCAATCATTTGGGAGAAGTCCAGTCCAGCATTAGATGATCATATACCCGTTTTCATTTCCACGTATCCATGTTAGTGCCTTATAAATTATAATTAATATAAGGCTTTTGTCATATGGAAATAATGGAATAACACATTCAGTGAAAAAAATATAGTGGAAACAAATTGAAATTATAGAAATTTCCACACCTAGCCTTTCTTGAAGGTAAGTGGAATTAGCAAAATATATTGAAGGCTTCGGTGTTGGGTCTCTTCCTAAATTACTGAAATAGGTGCAATCAATTTGGTATATTTTGGACTATGATGGTGGTTTAGTCTTTATCTGTACCCCGGATGACGTGATGGAAAGAAATTTTGCAAGCCAGTCTTTGCATTGGCTGAACGAGCTAACTTCATCAATCAGTTATGATACTCAGAAATTAAGCTTATACTTTGATCAATATATACGATGTTCCATTATTATGCTTCTTGATTTATCTTTGAGCATATGATGAGCTAAACGTTATGTAATGAGCCAGAATGCTCCAATAAGATCTTCATGGGTACTAAACTACTAATAAGTTGCTCATGAGTTAGTACAATAAATAGAAAAAAAAAAAAAGAAGAAAAAAACATCAAGCTCTTTTTCAAATCTCAATGCATTTTACCATTGAGAACAATAATTTTTACCACACAATTACAGATTGTCAAAATTGAAAATTAATTAATATTAAAATAACCATTTAAAATAGTCATGTACTATTTATTTTCTTATCATTCAAATGGGGTAAGACCAAGGACACATTTACCTATTATTAAATGAGAAAACATAGCTATATACCAAAATAAGTTAAAAAAAAAATGTTTTGTTATGGTTCTCCTTACAATTTAGAGAAAGAGAGAAAGATATAAAAATTGTCATAAATCACTTTCACAAGTTCAAATAAATTGTTCCATACACCTCCTAACTCTTGTTACGTCTCATGTTCTCACATGGTACGTTCCTCTATCTGCTTGTTCTTTTTTCAGTGAATTAAAAACTCATGGAATTAGTACCGCCAAAGTTAAAAAAGAACAATCAGAAGAGAAACAATAACAGCTTAAGATGTTGAAGCCATCACAAAGTTTCCCATCTAAAATTGCATATTCTTTCTTTCTTCACAGTTTTGGACGTGGAAATTTTTAAACACAAAAACAAGTGGGATTAGAATGAACTCACAACAATGGTTAAGGAAACTTTTCATACTTACTATACATGACAAACACTTAATCTGTAGTATTCACAATATCTATATACTTATATTCTTCCGTGCCTCAGTTGCTGACTTCATCCACAACATAAACCTTGTAATCAAGTGAAAGTCGTTTCATCGAATACCATCACCTAGATCAAAACAAATAGCCAAAACTATGTAACAAATCTATCATATGATTAAGTAAAATTCAAATTATAGTACTGTTTAGCTGATCAATCAGAATACACTTTCCAAATAAAAAAAGGACGGTCCAATGCACAAGACTCCCACTTGGCCATGAGAACCCCACAAACACAGAGGACTTTAACCTGTTACTTCAAATCACACTGGTGTTTACAATCACTATAAAATTCATAATCAATTTGTTTTAGTCCTTGCATTTTTAAACTTTTCAAACCAATCACTTAAAACTTTTTACCTTCCTCATCCTTCATTATACATTTTCATAAACCCAATGCTTTTCTGCATACATGGACACACTATTGCTTAACTGGACAAAAAGTAAAACGAGAATTTGCATTTGTACAACATTTTTATAAAACAGAGAGAAAGATAGGAAGAGAGAGAAGTGTAAGAGATCATTGATGTTTTATGAATAATATGACTATTAAATTCTTACATAGAAAACATAAATTTGAAGGGGCATATTGTATGGCAATGAATCTGCAATTCATTCATAAATGGGTTCCCTTTGGATTATTGGACCGAGTGGCATATTATTGTATGGCAATGAATTTGCAATTCATTCATTAACTACTTCCTTAGGGTTCTTGGAACTGGGAGTGTTGGTAGATTGACAGTTTCATTGCCAATTAATATGCCAACTCACACTAGATTTTGTGCAAGTCAACTTCAGTAAAGAGTAAAAATACAAATTCTAGGGGGAATAAAAACGTTTAATCCTTTATTCATTTAGTACTGAACTGCTAATGATTATATGAACATAAAAATAAAATGATAAAAGCAAGATCGGTGCATATATTTTAATACAACATACACAGATTCGTGCACACATGTATGAACCCATGAGTAATATTTCACACACATACAAGATCTGAAGGCAAGCTGGGTGGAAGTAAACGTCGGCTCAAATCATGAGAATCATGCTCATACAGCTATAACTTGTGCATATTTTCTACAACCATTTTCCACCATCCAATGAGCATATATACATTTTTAGAGAGAGAAAAAACACAGATCAAATAAATACTTCTTTTATCAGTTAGTATTATGGGCCACTAAGCTTGCAGCATTCACAATGTTCAACTAAAATACGTGGTACACTAGCAAGTTCACATATATACTTGTCAACAAACCAATAGTTATTAACCACTAGTTATATAACACTTGTCCACCCTATATAATACTTGTACCAGTGAAATATAATTCCAACAGAAATTTTTTCAGCCATTATATCAAGCAGCACACAATTTTGCAATAGAATTCTTGTAAAAAGTGTGTTGGGGAGAGGGGGGGTAAGGTATGAGATTTCCCACAAACATTTTAGAATGAGGGATAATCATAATGAGGTAAAGCTCACATCATTATTAAAGTAGTCAGAAGACAAACAAATGATGTGTTTTTTATTAAATTGAAGTAAAATTCAGGAAGGCCGTATATTTTTTTCCTAACCCATATATTATATTCAAAGTACAGCTTGCATTTTATTACATGTTGTTAATGAATCATGCTTGAAACATTTTTAATAAATAAACTAAAGAAACTATAATATTAATGTCTTATAAACTATATATGGAATATTTTCTATGCTACCAGACCAATTATTAGATTTTACTCCCAGGTTGGGTTTCTTCCAAGTGCAAATGTAGTGCACCACAAGCTATAAAGACGTGTTTGGCAGTTTGTACTGGAACTAGCAGATTCATACCAGTTCAGGTAGGTTTGCACCAATACTACCGGTGAGAAGCAAACCAGACATGGATGTCTAATGCAGTTTTCACTTCTCGGAACAAAATTTGATATATTCCTGTCCATTTCTGCTTCATTGCTAATGAAGTAAAAAAAAAAAAATCCTTAGAAAATACCAAGTATTACCTTTCCACAAACTGGACAGTTGTCACTTCTCTCCATCCACTCATAAATGCAACCAAGGTGAAAATGATGAGAGCATTTTGTCATTATCTTTGGATTCTCTTTAGTGTATTCTGCAAGCAAAAACAGTTTAGAAAGTAAGAATCTCCAAAGATCCTGCTCCTTTAATAGTGTGTTTTCCACTACCAACAACAACAACAACAACCAATTAATACCAGCAACATCAGAGATTCTCAACTATACCCTTGTCATTATCTATGTTTAATTATTTTACACACTTATGAAGAAAAAGAGACAAATAATAGTGTAGAAAATAAAACATCCAGATTTCTTGGTACAAGTCAAGATGTGTCATTAAGCATAGTACAATAAAAGATCAATACTTCCTGAAAATTTATGTCCTGGTATCAATGGGTCTTCTACAGAAAATTTAAGATTATTAAGATAAAAATATATATCTCTACCTTCAAGACAAGTTGGACAGACATCCTCCTCCTCTGATGATGCATAGACAAGGCCCACTCCAGTTGAATATTTTGTTGATTGAAGTCTTAGGGAGGACTTAGAGTGGTATTCCTTTGACCCAGCTTCACAGGCATTTTCATTCCATTTGTCTCCTGAATTTAAAGACTCGGGATCCACATCTGCATCACTTCTTAGAGGTTCTGTTTCCTCATTTGAATGACTTGAACCCTTATCACGCCTCGAAACTAGTCCATCACGTTGTGAGCGAAAATATCTGGATTCTGCATCATATGGTAATGGCCTTGGAGGAGAGCGGTACATGTCAGATAGTGAATTATCGAGTGATGCTGCTGAAGTTATAGATGCTGCCCCTTGAATAGATGAAGGAATTGAATGAGCATCCCCTCTACGGAATATTGACGAATACTGAAATATGAGATAGACAGGAAAATGGTTATATTTTTTATATTCTAAAGTATAGCCCTCGTCAATGTCAAGATACATCATCCAGAAAAATGGATTAAGCACCAAAATATTCTTCAAGTTGTAGTCTACCAAATATTGATGTTTATGGCAATCAATACAGTGGATTTAACACTAAAATATTTCAATAGTTAGATTAACAGAGGCAGAAAATCTTACCTAAACCAAGTAGCAGGTAATTAAAATTGCTCTAATTTGATTTTAGTTGTGGCTTATTTAGGATAAACAAGCAACCACTAGAAGAGGTTCAGATGGTGAACTTATCACACCCAAAACTGCCTTAGAGGTAACTTCAGTTTGAAAGTCAGTTATAACATTGATACATTCCCAAAATTTCTTTATGGATGCATCTATGTAGCACATCACCATCTGTAAACTTAGAGGTAACTTAGGATCCAATTGACGGTATAGGACTTGAGTCCCATGGTATTCCAGTGTGGGGTTTATATGGCCTTGGACTCTCTAACTACAAAGGCTAGTTATGTGACGTGGTTCTCCCAAGGTTCTTATTAATTGGTATCAGAGCTTTCCTTCATGTTTCTCAGCTACAAATGAGTGGTGCAGGTGGTGAAGCTGATATTGCAGTATTCGCCTACGAGTCCAAGACTAATCAAAGGGCTAGAGCACAGCCAACCCAAGTACACATTGGAGCTGTGGAATGTGGTGGGATGTTAGGCTTCAATTACAAGGTACGTAACTCAAGTCTCACATTGAAAGTATGTGATTCTAGTATGGGTTTATACAGCCTTAGGCTTTCCAACTACAATGGCTAGCTTATGTGACATAGTTTTCCTAAGGTTCTTATCAGACACATTTCAAGACTAATGGTATGAGACACTGAAACACTAAAGAGAGGCTAATGCCAGCATCCCCCAGATATAATTGCTCATGTTTATATATCCAAAATAATGGAAAATGCAAGAGCACACCAATGCTAACAAAAACTAGACGTATTTCACTCCAAGCACAACAAGTTGGCCACCTCACAAGTATGTAATTCAGGGCAAAAACAATGCACTAAGTCATGAGGAGAGCTACAAAATTCAAGTTTTGCACAACAACACATAACACATGACACAGGATTACCCTTCCATGGGCCAAGATGAGGAAAGGAAACAAAAGGGGGAAGAGGCAAGGAAATAGGAAACATGAACATACCACACTCAAAAGGTTCTGTATCAAGCAACTGAGACACACGCAGTTCCTATATACAGGACTATTTGGATTTACATAATCTTCAAAATCATCAAAACTCAAACAACAACAAACAGAACCCATTGTTCCAGCTTCCCAAACTCTTGTTAGCTTAAGATTTTTTCCCACACTTCAACTTATCACCAAAATGCAAATAGTGTTACATGCAAGCTTTGAGAAAAGGATCCTCCAAAAGCACCACACTATCTGTTTTCACAAATAACTAGGAGAGAGGATTCTAAGCTTGCAGAAGTGTCACTGCCTCCACAAACCAGTACCCTCCCTCTTCAGTTCACATAACCCTGTAATAAGGATAAGTACTGTTTCTCTTGCTGACCTGCAAATTACACCAAAACAGCATTAAAGAAGAACAATAATAACAACACTGAAAAACATGTGAAGTTTCCTGAAGCTATCATTCATGTCATGCTATTATTTGACCAATTAAAATAAATAATCTTTAATCAGCTAGACAACAAATTAAAATTATTTGCATGTGTATTATTTAGATCATTTCCTATTATCCTATAGTATTTGATTATTAAATGACAACAAAAAATTTAGGAGCCACATAAATATTTAATATTTTAAAATAACGATTGATCATTTTGTCTTGACTTAGTGCACATGAATAACTGGTCAATGCAGCTAATGCTCATGCTCCAAAGCAACATGTACAGATTATCAGAACGGCAAAATCAGAACCATAACGTAAGATCAACACAAAGCTCACGAGTGTAACATAAAATAACTAATATAAAATTCAAAGAAGAATATGTCAAATTTGATTATTCAAATGGCAAAAAAGAAATTATTTTCTTCACTATCACTATGCCAATGAATCAGCAAACAACACGAACATCATTACTAGAAGATGAAAAGTGGTGATCATAATTTTACAACATAAAAATAAAACAGACATAAATCACACCCAAAGTGTGGTGCAAACAATGAAATTTCCATAAAAAAACAGAGGATCGACCATAAATTGAAGAAAAAGAAGATACCCACTTCCGATTATCAAAGTAAGAAGCAATCAGAAGGATCATAACGATAATTGGAAGCTATAAATTGAAGTCGGTAAGAGGTGAACAGAGAAAGATTGATTTTTTTTTTCTTTTTCGAAAAAGTAACAGAAAGATAGAGCTGAGGAACCTGGAACTGAGAAAGTCAATAGAGAGTAGATAGATGTTTAGATGTCATAAACAAAGAGATATGAGTGGAAATTTTGTATTTTTCGGCGTTAATTGCTATGAAACTGAAATTAAAGACACGCGATCGTCCTCTTTCCCTTTTGCTTTGGTTTGGTGGGTTAAGTGTAGTTTTTTTTTTTTTTAATTGTTTTTGCTCTAAGGAACTAAGGATGATGGAAGGGACTCGGTAGTGGAAGAATCTGACCCAATTTTATTATATTGAAAAACAAGTTTTTGGACAAAGAGAAAGACTCACTGTACTGAATTTCTGTCACACCGCGCATGTATGTTGTAGAAAACTAGTGTTGAATTACACCCAAAAAAAAAAAAAAAAGAAGAAAAAACTAGTGTTGAATTAAATAATAGAAATCAAATAACGTGAAAAAAAATATAAAATAAAATGTCTCCTTCATTTTTCAAAAAAAAAAAATTGATCAAAATTAATTTTTGATTTCTATACTTTAAAAATGATATAACAAATTACAAATTGAGATTTTACGTAATTATACAAGCATTTTCTTATGCTTTTAACAATTACTTTCATTTTTTTTTAAATTGAGTAACACGATATAATCATATTTTTATTAGATAATTTTTTTATTTGTTTTACAAAACACACAATAAAAATAAGATTCATTTGTATTTTGGATTGAGTGTATGTTTAGATTGCAAACTTAACTTTACAAAGGATATTATTATTGGCTTCTACTATAATATTTCTTGACCCCTAAAAAATTTAAAATATTTGAGAAAAGATCATTTTACTTTTTTGCTTAAAGATTCCATCCCTTCTTCTTCCTCCTTCTCTTACTCATGCTTTCTTTCTCCTCATCCACCATTAAATACATAATAGAAATACGATTTTATTGTGATCTTCATTGAGACCAATAAAATCATATTTCTATTATGGATTTTTTTTGTTTAAAAAAAAATAATAGAATAGTATTTTTGTTGTGTTTTAGTTTTGTTTTTATCATTTTATTAATTATAAATGAAAATTACTTTTCTAAACTAATCAAATTAATTGTGATATAATTTCTCATTATTAAATAGTACTCAATATAGTTTTAATTAAAATTAAATTAATTGAACATAAGTTACCATTTATAAAGATTATTAAATTAATTATTATAAGAATCACCTTTATTAATTGTAATCAAATCAATTGATGATATTATTTTTATTAGAATTAAAAAGAGAAGTTTATGTTATCATTATTTTAAATGAAAAAAGATAATTTAGGTAACAATTAATTTGATTACCGTTAAAAAAGAGATAATGTGTGTTGTTATTAATATAATTTGTATCCAAATTAATTCAAGAAAAATAACTTAAATCTAGAATTAAGTTTTCGTGAAAAATACCTTACAGAAACATGTTTACGTTGTATGCAAAGGGGGTGTGAAAAAATTACATAACGAAAATGTATTTCAGTTTTAGATTTTGTACGCGGAAACACGTTTCCATTATGTAATTTTTCCGCACCCCTTTTTATACAACGAAAATATGTTTCCATTGTTATATTTGGGTATAAAAAAATATACAACGGAATCACAATTCTATTATAATAAGGGGATGCGAAAATCGTTTAATAATGAAATCATGATTTCATTATACATTTTATTCAAAAAAATCATAATTCCGTGGGAAGGGTGATTCTGGAATAAAAAAAATCCAGCCCTTTGGTAGGGACCAAGAGCATTTTTCATGGGATCAATAGTAACTCTAGGTTGCAAACTAAGTTTGCAAAAGTATCCCAATAGTTATTTCTCCTAGACTGAGTTTTCAGGCTAAATTTTAACCTCAAACATATTTTTGGAGAGAAACCAAACATGATATCAAACTCATTTTTCTATCCAAACTGATTTTGGAGCTCCCCACCAGCAAGCCAAACATAGCCAGAGAAACACAACATAATTGTGTTTTTGTTTTGAGTTTTGTGAAGCACACCAAACAATACAACGAAAAACACAATTTGTTGTGTTGCTCAACTCATAACACAAATGGAATCTTGTTTTTGTTGAACTAAAAAAAATTTAAAAATACTTACCATTGCGAGCCTTGACGAGACGACAACAAAATGCTAAAACGGTGAAGGAAATGGAAGCAGGGGACGCACAAAGAGGAGGGAAGGGGAGAAGGGGCGAGGTGAGGAAGAGAATTGAAGGAAAATGAGAAGGAAATAGAAATTGTAGGTTTGTGGGTGAGAAGAAAAGGAGTTGGGTTGGTGGGAAAGTGGGAAGGGGAAAGGGTGGGGTGTGGGAAATTGCCTTAGGGACAATTTTGACCTTTCACCCTCAAATTCAAAATTTGATAATACCTATAGTGCCAATAGTAGCCCGGATACAAAATCCTCAAAGCCCAAAAAGGCCCTGAAGCAATGTAAATCCAAACCAATGTAGGTGTTATTCTCACCCTTTTGTTTTAGAGGAAAAACACAACACATTTCCATTGTGTTAGGAGGTGCATCCTCCATACATAAACGCGTTTTTATCACTAGTACTCTAACTACAATAAATTAACTGACACAAAAAACTACAATTAAATCAACTAATTAATTAATAATAATAATTTCACCCTAATATCTTTCTCAGGGAACAATGCATTGAATCTCTTTATAATGTAAACCATTTGCAAATGTTGAATTACAAATTTGAAAATCATTTTAGTTCTTACGTGTCAACTAAATTTTAACAAGAATGAATGAATGATAGTATACAATACATTAGATTTTAAACCCGTGCGGATTTGTTTATTTATTTTTATATATTTTATTTATTACCAATATTTTTTAAAATATATATTAAATAAAATTATTAATTTTAAAATATTTAATAAAATTTTAAATATAATTGCATTAAAATTAAGGAAGATGATTAATTATATTTTAATTAAACAAATATTATCTTAAAATTTTGAGCCTATTGAAATTTACTATAATTTGTTTTTTCCCCAAATAATAATAACAATACAATACCTATATGAAAATTATAAATTTTATATAAATATAAATATAAAAATAAATAGAAATGTATATAATTATCTAAATTTGAGTGTTAGTCTTTATTATTTTTAACATGAACTTAATTTTTGTATGTTTATAAATAATTATTTTAATATATTTCTTGTAAAAATTTAAATTATTTTAAATTTATTGAAATGGTGTGGCATCACTAGTAGTCATTTCTATTATTGCCTGGTAAACCTGAATTGTCTTTAATGTGGCATCACTCAGACCATAAATGTCATTGAAGTAGCATTGTGTTCTTTGTTTGTAAAGTACCGAGAACAATTTATTTTTTTGTGGTTTGGTGGGTGTTATGACTTATGATTATGCTCAGATGTTTCAGAGAGAATGGATTACTAAAATGAAGAGGGAATGGGAGATTTACCTTTCTGTGTTAGTGTGTAACTCATAAAAGTATGGGTTACTCCAATATTAATGCCTTCTCATGTTCTCACTCATTCACCAAGATATTACAAAGAGGATCGCATTATAAAAAGGTATTCCTGATTGATATTATGCTTCGTGTGCAATTTTGCTAACATGATGATTAAAATGTTCTCATTGGAATTTATGTCTGGTTTGACATGATTAGTATAAGGTTTCTTCTTTCATTTAGCATCTGAATCTAGTCAGTTCCCTACTGTAAATGATACTATAATTTTATATTTTAAAATTATTGTAGTTCACCTTCATATTCTATAATTGTGTGATCCAAGCAAGCACAGAAGGATAAGGTTTCGGTGCGTTCACATGAGTGAGAACGATCTATTTAGTAGGAGAACCCGTACATGTTTAATTCTCACCGCTTCTAAAATTTTATTAGATCAACAACAGTCGTATATCACGGGATTAGTTTCTAGTCCAATGATTTAGAAACATTGTAATTGTACTTGGATTTACCATTTTCCTTCTAGGCCTTGATCGAAAATGCTGAGCAGGCACTCTTATGCAAGGTCTAATATCTATTTCTCTCCACGTTTTTCTACCTTTTCTCATCATCTATTTGTCATGTTATCTATACATTAGGTTCATTTTCTCCTCCAAACCACGATAATCTCCAGAATGAGCGACAGAGCAAATGAATTTATATTCCCTTGCTACCTGACTGGCTGGCTGGTATTTAGGCCTTTTCATTATTACTAAATAATATTTCCTTTAATTTATAAATATTAGTGTAGATTTATATTATATATAATGAACAATTTAAATTGCTATGTAACATTATTTTAACTACTGGTAATTTTCAAAAAAACTGATGAGTAATTTTCTTCTAAATGACCAAGTTTGTGAAATTTTTTCAGTTTGTGTTTTGGTATCAATATATCTGGCATTGATGATTGATCTTTGGTTCTGTTCGCCTTTGATATTTGGAAATAGTCGATCAAGACTTGTTTCCTCTGTCTCACTTGTGCACTACGACCTTTATTGTCTGTATTCACTCCTCTTGATTGGGTTTGGATTAGAATGATCTAACCTGGAATTTTGTACAAAATACAGATGCTCATATGAGGTGGAGCAAAACTTGTTCCTGATGCCTTTCAACTAGAAAAAGAGAAGTCACCATGCATTATTTTTGTAGATGAAATTTATGCAATTGGTACAAAACATTTTGATAGGTATTAGCTGGCAGAAATTTAAATATACATTTGTAATTGACCTTTTTTTCTCCTCTCTTTTCAGGTAGAGAGATCAGAGTGTTATGCAGTGATATAAGTGAAGACAGAGAGGTACAACCAACAAATTTTTTTAATCTATATTACAATAAATAACATGAATATTTTAATATAGATAAAAAATATTGTCAATAGACAAGCATTATTTTAAAAGATAAATATAATATATAAAATAAAAAAATAAAACTTATATAAATATACATATTCTATTTTAAGTGAAAATAGAATTTAATCTTATATAATATATTTTAAAAGATAATATATAAGATTATAAAAATATAATAAATTAAAAAAGAATAAAATTTGAATTTTGAACTATTTTTGCATAAAACTTATATTAATCTTATATTTTTCACTAAACACTCAATTGAACACTTGGTTGTAGTGGTAAAGGAGTGTTTCTCATTCTAAGGATCATGGTTTTACTCCTTCCTCAAACATTTTTAAAGTTTTTATTTTTTAAGAAAATGTTGGTTAACTTTCTAGTCTAGTCAATATTTAAAATTTAACAATTTACTATTTTGGGGACTCTAATGAATATTAAGTTACCCATTGCATCTTATTGGGCTTAGTGCAATATTGTACTAAAGTCAAATTGGGTCTTCATCAATACATAAATCTCACTTACACCATATTGAACCTTAATAAATCATTAGTGTTACACTTGTGTCTTATATTTTAAAATACTTAATTTTATAAAATTTTATTATGACATATTGTCACAATATAAAGGGTATTTATTTATTATAATTTTTAAATAATTATATAAAATAAACAATTATTTTGCACAAAATACAAATTAAAAGACTAATGATAAATGTGATTTATTTATCTTAATCAAAATGTGTAAATATTGGTTTTTTAAATTTATTAAAAATTATCATATTATAATTAAAAAATATTATATATTTATTTTGATTTATAAATATTACAAATATTGCTTTGTTATTTTAAATATATTAATCAGAATATCGAACCATGAACAAAGAAAGGCATGAGATAAAAACAAATATATTGGCGGTTCATTGTGAGGCCCTAATTCTCGACTAGAGGGGACACCAAAGGCCTCTGCCCTTACCAAAGGCCTCTGCCCTTCCATCCCTTGGATAGATAGAGAGGAGGGATAAAGTTTTTGGTTTTTTCATGTTGTCTATTAATTTCAATACTTTTCAAGTACCAAATGTATTTAATTTTATTATATATTTATTATGATTTATAATAAATTAAAAATTTAATTTCTAATTTTTTAGAAAAATACAATCGGTCGCTAATTGAGTCACTAATCGCAAAATATTATGTAGTCTAATAGCGACCGATATAGTTTTGGTCGCTATCATAACATAGCAACCAAAATGTATTCAGTCACTATCGTCATAACATAGCAACCAAATAATATTCGGTAGCTATCTTCAAGTCCCTCTTCGGTTGCTATATTACTTTTCATTTATAGATATATAGCTAACGAAATAGACATCGAATAATTCAACGACCCTTCATTTCATTGGCTAATTTGGTCGCTGACGCAACCTAGCCACCACGATAAACTTCAGTTGCAAATTTGGTCTTAATTAGAGATAGAAACATCTCGACAAAAATTTCAGTTGTGAACAAGACTAAAATATTTTGGTCTTTAATTTCGGTCGCCAAATTATATTTTTTTTATTAGTGTTTAATGGTAATACTGTAGATGCATCATTTTGAAGAAATAAAATTCTTAGGCTTTTTGTTTCTTGTTATCCTTTGCCCTTTCTGTTTCTTGTTATCCTTTGCCCTTTTTGGAGGGTGATGTTAACCTCTTTCCATCCTAATGGTAGTGGCTTTTTAAAATAGTCTTGCTCTTAGATGATAAGGAAAGAGAAATAAGAGAATAATCTCTAAGTGTCTTTCAATTTATTGACATTGGTTTAACGCTCAATTATAATTTTTTTTTATAGTTTTTATATCTCTCAAAAATAGCTTTCGGTAATCCAAAAGGCATGACTTACTATAATACATAATCCAAATTTCTGGTTGCTTCCTTATTGTGGTAGGATCCCACAAAGCTAGAATTCCTTTCATGGTTAAGCTAAATGTAGTCATAGTAAATCCATCATGTAAAACTACTTAGTCATGAAATGTTCATACCAGAAGATTTTAGAATTACAATGAGGAAAATAAAGAAAATATGGCAATTTTTTTTAAAAATATGATATTGGGCTTATGTAATAAACAATGTAGAAAGTGACTATACAACATCAATTACATGAGAAATCGATGTGGAAAAAACACTTTTTACATCTAAAACCGATGTTGTAAGTAATATACAACATCAATTTTAACAGAATTGATGTAGAAAATGTCTTTTCTGCATTACAACATTAATTTTTTAGGAAAATCGATATTGTTAGGTGTACCACAATCTCGATTTTTTTTAAAAAAATGATGTTGACTTTTACATATTTACATTTTTTTGGTTTATTTCTTATTATACGACATCAGTTTTCTTAAAAATCGATATTATGTAATGTATGTTAATATTGATTTTTGAAAATCGATGTTAACATTGATATTTTTAACGTGCTGGTTTCAACATCAATTAAAAATCTATGTTGAAAGTCGAAAACAACTTATGTGAAAAGCCTATTTTCTAGTTGTTAAACCAAATTCATTATTAAAATATATAACATTAATTAGGTCTAAATAAATATATAAAAACTAAAAACATATTTTTCATTAATTTTATTACCTATGTCCAACATTAAACATTGTTATATCAATTTAATTTATATGTACCAAACAAAAAACATTGTGATCTCGCAAAATTTACTAAGCATTTTAATGTATTTTCTGCTAAGCCACACAAAATGTTGCGGCACAAGCACAATATGCAATGGCTTGAGTGCAGCTTACATAAAGTATGTTGTGACCAAACAAAACAAAAAATAGTTAACTTATATTTTTTTTCATCTTTCAGGAGTATGGTAGCATTTTTAATCTTTGAGAGCTTGGCGAACTAATTAGCATGTTTGTGCAGTTGTGTGCTGTTTGTAGATTTTATTTAAAAATATCTACTGCATAAAAATAATAATTAGACAATGCACGGACCCCATTAGTAATCATGCACAAGTAAACTCGTCTATGAGGGCATGCTATATATATATATTAAACTGGAATTAAACACCCGTGACGATAACGACTAGCTAGAATTTGACAAGTAGTTGGATTTATAAGATCTATTTGACTAAATTTCTTTAAAAATATTTTTAAAAAAAATAAAAAGAAAAAAATTTATAAGTAAAAATAAATTTTTCATTAACTAATTTTTAAAAATTCACTAATATAATTTTTTTTAAAAAATGAGATAATATCTATAAATTAATTAATAAAAAATTTATTTTAATTTATAAAAAAATTTATTTTATTTTTTTTACTTTTTTTAAAAAATATTTTTAAGAGAAATTTAGACCCAAACAAAAAACTCATGTACTTTTCAAAGTTAACTATCCCCTTTCCCACATAGCTCCACCCCTATATCTTTCATTAAAATAAAACGCATTTTTCGCATCTTTCATGCTATAAATTAACTTTCTGCAAGAAACAAATTTGATGTGTACCAAGCAATCATGAGACTATATCAAAACTACAAAAATGAAAAACGAAAAGTAACTAATTCAACGAGAAATGACATATCATAATTAAGGCAATTATTACAACAATATTTAGTAAATAAGTTACACTTCTTTTGTGTTTTATGAGAAATATTTTGAAGCAGGCTTAATGTTGAGAATGTTGAGGCCAACGGATCAATTGGGCGTTGGTAAACACGAATTTGAGAGAAAAATAATTTCTATTACTCACAAGAATAGAATTACAGAGATTTACAAACTCAAACAAAACAAACTCTCAAACCCACACCACACTCACTAGGAATTCTCACTACTTGGAGGAATTCACTCTTGGTGTTCTGGTGTTTTTTCGTTGATGGTTTACAACTGAGGTTTGCACCTCTATTTATAGAATGCATTATGGTGTGAATGGGGAAAT
>PYAF01002598.1:124680-139962 GCA_007407185.1 Glycine tomentella
TGACCAAACTTTGACTGCGATTTTTGGGCTCGTTTGAACTCCGTTTAACTCGCCGTTTGTTGCGTTGGACTCGATTCGACGAGACGAATCCAACCGTGCAATCAAAATTGAATATCGGGTAAACTCAGAAAACCCGGATCAACGAAAAACATCAACCAACACCTCTAACGTGGCTCTGATACCACTTGTTGAGGCCAACAGATCAATTGGGCGTTGGTAAACACGAATTTGAGAGAAAAATAACTTCTATTACTCACAAGAATAGAATTACAGAGATTTACAAACTCAAACAAAACAAACTCTCAAACCCACACCACACTCACTAGGAATTCTCACTACTTGGAGGAATTCACTCTTGGTGTTCTGGTGTTTTTTCGTTGATGATTTACAACTGAGGTTTGCACCTCTATTTATAGAATGCATTATGGTGTGAATGGGGAAATGGAAAGTCAAGGATGGCTGCTTGGTGGTGGATAGCTGGAGTATTAATGATGGCTCCAGAGGATGGACAGCTGGTCATCAATGGAGGCTCCAGAGGCTACTGATCTTCAATGGCGGCTGGAAGTCATCAGAGAATCAAGACTATTTAGAAACAAAGCTTTTAAAAAATTAACAATAACATCCTAACAAAGTTCCAAATAAGAAAAATGATAATTGATAAATCAAGTGAGTACTGGCTTGAGGCACAGACCACAAGTTTTAGTGTCTTCTAGATGTAATTGTAAAATATACTCTGGAAGCTTATGTTTTGACAACCGTGGCCACCCATTTATGTTGAAGTGTTCATTTTCTTGTTTTTATCTCCCGTTATTTTTTTATTTACTTTATTTAAGAAATGTTAAACAATATTTATCGAATCTCTGTCTTATTATGCTTTGTGCTAAATAAAATGATATTTTGGTGTTAATCACATGACTCGTGCTATATAAGTTGTGTGATTCGTTTTAAAATCTTTCAAGTTAACTGCAAGACTTATCAGAATTTGCAGTTCTTCTGACTTTCGAGTCTTGAATAAATCACATTAGTTGGGGCAATCTGTTTGGAAATTCAATAATTCAATGTCGATAATTAGTTAATTGCTTATGTATTGTCATATTTATATATTTACAGATTTCAAGTATTCACGTTGGTTATTATCATATTCTTAAATGAGTATTTTATTTTTGTTACTGTCTCTGTATATGATATATCCTTTAAGTATATACAACTTGGAAGCAATATTCTTGTTTAGAGTTTGTCTTCCATACTTTAAGGTGATTCCATGCAATCAACTTACTAATAGCAGTAAATTATTTGTTGACAAAACTGAAGAATATGAAGTTACATATAGAGTTAGAAATTAGAGGTAAATATAATATAATTCTATAAAAAGTCTGAGGATTCGTACATATAATAGAAAAAATAAACAGCATATATCTAATAACAGTCTGGAATCCACTTTGATAATACCTCCAAAACAGAGAACATCATATTACCTTAATGGGTTTGTAATTTCTTTTAATGAATTTGAGACTTATATTTAAACACAAATTCATAAACTTATGAAAAACATCCACTAACACACGACAAAAAGTCATAAATTTATAAACAAAAACTATATGTTGATAGAAAAATTAAAATATCTCAAAATAGATAATATTTTCTTTATTAGAGATAATACCGAAATAAACTCCTAAAATTACATATGAGAAAATATATAAACATGACAACTTTTTACATCTTTTAGACGAAGCACACAGACATCAATTTCGAAAAATAAACCCCAAGCTCATCCAAACAATCACAATTTCTTTTTACTGTAATCACAAATATATTAAGATAATATGAAAATAAATAAGTAATAGGGACACACTTTTTCTAATATATTACTCTAATTGGTTAAATTTTTTAAAAAACTATAAAATTAAGAAAAAGAATCATTAAAAATGATATGAGACCTATCAAATTTTGCCATTTAAATAAATTTTAATCAATAAAAAAATGTGTTTGAAAGAATATGTTTAAAAACGTTTTCCTAACATTTCAGTATAAAGATTTATGCATAAAATTCAAATACACAGGTAACAATCACTTAATAAAAGAACCTTGTAATATTAATTTGTCCATAATATAATGGGCTCAATTATGAATACATATACAACTGTATCTTCTTCTCACTCCAATTGCCTGTTTGAAAAGTGATTATTTTCATTTTCTAATTCTCCCATCAACAATCAATATATTCAAAATCAATTCATCGAAACAAAGAATTGACACAGTGATTAACAATTCGTTACGTTTATATTTGAAGAATAATTTACTTACTGAAAAAATTTGTGTTGAATTTCTAATTGTGTAAAAAACTTTTGAGCCTGATGTCTCACCAAGAAAAAGAAAATCAATTCGTTGAAAGTTGAAATCCACTTATTGCACAGTTTTTTTAACTACAAGTCAGAATATCCGTCATAAACTCTTTAAAACTATCATAATTTATATATATTATTGTCACATGCAGCATCACATAATAATGCACCTCACAGTCACAGGTCGTCCTAACACAGTTCATTAGTTTGTCTAAACTATACTAGCCTCCGACATCTAGAACTTCAAAGGTGTCATGCTAAGCGTTGTCGTGGCTCTTACTGTGACTCCAGCAAAGACATAATTTCCTACGTGTTTGTCATCAGTGATGTCAAATGTCCTTCTCACAGATTATGTGGTTACTTTCTTAGTCTCGTGAACTAACAGGACCAACCTTCCTTTGGCATTTCACACACCAACAAAGGAACAAAAATCCAAGCAAATTTTCTTGTTTTATTGTACTATTCACTATGTATTATTATATTAGTTTTATGCATCCATTATTATCTTTTAAATAAGATTTGTTTATCTTGGAAATCATACAGAAACCAAAGGGCTTATCTTTATCTAACTTGTGCACCCCCACCAAAGTTGTGTTCTGTGGTGTTAAACCAAACCCAAAAATCAATTTTCTTCACAGTTAATGGTGGTTTTTTCATGATTGCACGAATAGCCTCTTCTTGGGTCTGGCTATTGTTTTCAGTTGTCTTTATCATAGAGAGCAAGAGAGGACAAAGGACAGATAAAGAGGAATAAGAGCATATAATTGAATAGAGTGTGAGCCTCTTTATTTATTTTGAAGCACAAACACCAATTGGCCTTGACTCATAGACACAATTTCTGAAACATTGAACCTTAGAGTAATAATGTCTTGGTTCCTTGTAATTCTGTTTCTCAGCCTCACACATGGTAGTGCTTCAGAGACTAGGCATGACAAGAAGCTTACTTCTGCTGTTGTGGTTGGCACTGTCTTTTGTGACACATGTTCTCAACAGGAATTCTCCATTGGAAGCCATTTCATTTCAGGTCCATTTTGCTTCCCTTGTCGATAACATAGTTCAGTTTCAAATCATATCATATCCATTCAGGTGTTATTTGAACTTTGTGACTTTGTTTTGTCCTGTGCAGGTGCCTCAGTAGCTGTGGAATGCAAAGATGGAAATTCAATTCCAAGATTCAAGAAAGAAGTAAAGACAGATGAATATGGTGAATTCAAACTGCAGCTACCATTCAAAGTGAGAAAACATGTGAGGAGAATCAAGGGATGCACTTTTAAGTTGTTAAGTAGCACTGAGCCTCATTGTTCTGTGGCCTCAGTTTCCACCTCTTCTTCAGTGAGTCTCAAGACAAGAAAGCAAGAACACATATTCTCAGCAGGATTGTTCTCATTCAAGCCTATAGAAAAGCCCAACTTTTGTAACAAAAAACAAGATGAACTTTCTCCAAATACATACCAATCAAAACCTACCCCAGAGAAGACTAAAGTGTTCAAAACCAATCCAACAACCAAAATTTCAGACAAATCTCAATCAGATAATAAATTTTTAGCGGAAGATTTCTTTTTACCTCCAAACCCATTTTTCCCACCACCATTGTTCCCTAACCCATTTCAGCCTCCTCCCCTCATTCCAAACCCTTTTCAACCACCTCCTCTTATTCCTAACCCATTTCAACCACCAAGCCCACCACTCATTCCAAACCCATTCCAGCCCCCTCCAAGCCCACCACCACTCATCCCTAACCCATTCCAGCCCCCTCCAAGCCCACCACCCTCTTTGTTTCCTCCTTTTCCACCATTAGTAATACCAGGTTTGACTCCATCACCACCACCACCTCCACCAACAAAACCAATTTTCCCTCCTTTCCCTCCATTATTCCCTCCTCTATTCCCTCCACCTCATAGCCCTGGCACACCCCCTGCTTCAGCTTCTATGAACACTTCTCCTTGATTAGATAAAGGATACTAGCTACTTTATATAAATTTCTCAATAAATATTTACAGAAAAAATAATAAAGAGTCAAAAGAGGTGATTTTGCCTTATGACTTCATTATTTTCTTCTTTTTATAAATATTTATTGAGAGAATTATCCGAATTAGTTTTATATCGTGTACAACTTATTTACTTTTGTTATAAGTTCAGATATATACATATATATGGTATGATATAGATAACTAAACATGGGATGGATATGACATTGTTGCTGTATTAGTAATTTTAGTAATAAATATGAGGATATGGACATCTTAGAGCTTCAATCTTGTGTAGTTTGTATAGTTGAATTGTTCTGGAAATGCTCGTAAGCATTAATTTATTATTTTATGTTCAATAACAATCATATCAAAAATAATTTATTATTTTATGTTCAATAACAATCATATCAAAAATATAAAAATGATTTTCACATTTTGAAAATTTATGAGTTTCACATAAATATATTTTTGTCCATAATTATGGAAGATATTTATTGGTAGAATACTTTCTCAGAATCTTAAATCCTTTTAATTCTTGTATTTTCTTTGATAGGGATGAGATACAACTCTCATGTATGGATAATGATGACCTTTTATGTTCCTATATATTTCTTTTCAAAAATCAAATGTCTTTTATACTTTCTGATAACTGCACCTATTAACAATTATCTATTTTATAACTTCTAGTAACTTTCATAACTTCTAATAACTCTCATACCAATATTACATTTTTATCCTTTTCTTATTAAATCAAAATAACACTACTTTTATATATGAGACACATAATGTTTTACATTCTCCCACTTGGCTCATGTCATAAAGTGTCCCTTCATGATTTAATGAAAATTCACTCATAATGCGCATACATAAGGCTAAAGGTTCAATACATTGGCCTCATCATACATCATGATCAGAAATAAAAACCAATATGAGTCATGGCGATTCTATGTTATCAAATCGGCATAGTTCCTTCCATGTACCACTTTATTGGCTCTCCTTCCTGATATGATACTTTAATGGAAGTTTATATCATAATGTCCCACAATAATACTATAATGTCTTCATTAGGGACAAATCCTGTTTTCTCAAAATAATCATTCATACATGCTTGCATACATAAATTTGAAAAACATGATTATTTTCAGAAACTTAAACATCATTGAATTCAGAGTGTCAATAGTCAATAATTTCAATAATGACCAACATTCATTAGCTAACATAATGCTTATACTACATACATGATCAGTAAACATCTTGGGCGGTAATCCCTTCGTCAAGGGATCAACTATCATAAGATCAGTGCTAACATGCTCTATAGACACTCTATGTTTCTGAACCTCTTCTTTAACGATAAAGTATTTCAATTCCATATGTTTAACACCTTTGGAATACTTGTCGTTTTTTAAAAAAGAAGACTGTTGCGGAATTATCACAATAAATTTTCAGCAGCTTATCAATACTGTCGACCAATTCAAGCCCTGAAATAAAGTTCCGCAGCCATTTAACCTGAACCATGACCTCAAAGCATGTCACAAATTCAGCTTTCATAGTGGATGCAGCAGTTACAAACTGTTTCACACTTTTCCATGATATAGAGGTTACTAGACCTCCTATAAGTAAGCATGTGACCTTTAGTGCCTTGCAAATATCTCAGAACTTTCTTTGCAGCTTTCCAATGATTGATACCATAATTACTCCGACATCTTTTCAACATTCCAACTGCAAAGCTAATATTTGGTCTAGTACAACTCTGAGCATACATTAGGCTCCCAACAAGTGATGCATATGGAATTGCTTCCGTTCCTTTCGTTCCAATTCATTCTTAAGACATTGCATGAGACTAAACTTGTCTCCTTTCTGAATTGGAACTGAAGATAATGTGCAGTTTTACATTCTAAATCTCTCTAAAACTTTATTAATATATGCTTTCTGAGATAAACCCAACAATCCTTGTGATCTATTACGAAATATTTCTATCCCAATTGTAACACCCCGTATGCATCCGGTGTATTAACATATTACTTAATCAGATAAGCGCATCATTACTTTAATTAAAAAGCTGCGGAAGAGATTTCGAAACCATATTTCTTGATTCATTATGTATGGTTCGCGGTAAATACTCATCATAAACAAAATCCAACCTCAAAGATCCAAACGACATAAATAAACCACGGCAGATGCATAAACGATATCTCTATAGATATATTAGGAGGTAGACAAAGGTGTATATATATATATATATATATATATATATATATATATATATATATATATCAACTGACACTCACAGTGTCTATACAAAAGAATAAGCATCCAGGTGTTCTGATCTCAAAGATCACTTCCTCACACGAGGGTATACAAACATGCAGTGCATGTACATAAACAATCCAAAACATGTGTGCACACACATATCTTCCCTCACAGAGGTATAAAACATCAATAAAACAAAACAAGGAGCCTCCATGCTCTCAAGGTGCTGCAACAGTTGTCCCTATTGGGGCCTTTTGCCCTGGGAATCGTCATCTCTGCCAGATGAGTCTCCTGCAAAACATAATCCCCGCACGGGGTGAGATACACATCTCAATAAGCTCAGAGTCCTTGGAGGCATCTCCTCCACCCTGGCTCACTTCCATGACACACAGCATCAAAGACATCACAAACACTGGCCTCCCGGCCCTCATAACAGTATACAGTCAATCATCTAGCTCTAATGTATAACTGCGGAACTACGCCGCCACGATGCATCATCATCAGTATCAGGACTCTTAGTCCTCAGTGTGAGACCGGAACTCACATCCGTGCCATCCCATCGGGAGCTACCCCTTACACATGTATGGCACCTCTGAGAATAGGCTTCAACCGCGACGAGACCACCTATCTCTTGGTCTTTAGGGATCATCATCACCCTTTACGTGAGCAAACCAAACTAGGAGGTGCGCTCTTCTCTTAGGGAGGTTCATATCTATCTAACTGGCCAGAAGATCTAATCACAGGTATCCATACATACAAGGCATAGAATTATACATACATATCATTATGAGAAAGCAACACCAATTCAATGCATGCATCATGAATGCAACCATCACTCCTTCGGAGTATGGTGGAACACAGCAGTGGGAACACTCCAAAGAAACCAAGAACTTACCTGGCAACGCAGTGCTTTGCTGTCCAATCCCAAAACTGTGGGCTACGCCACTGACACCCTCGGTGTCACGCCCTATACAAAGGCACACAGGCAAAATCAATCACCATCCTATCCGTACGAAGCATTTATTTCTAGCAAAACATACGGAAAAACATAAACTGCTGCATAAAATTCTGCAGATTTTACACCCACTTGGAAAAATCAAAAATCCTTGTGGGAAGCTCCTAAAATCACGAGAATTTAGAGGCATCAAGATATATCTCTCATCTTTTAAAAAAAACTGGTTTCATCAAATTACATAAATCACAGCCTCTGCAGCAAACAGAAAACCAGAACTGTCACGCATTAAAACAATGCTGACAGCAACATACCAGCTCAAACAGCCATCTTTCAACGACAGCCCACACCAGGATACTCGTCCAAATGACTTGATATTTTACAGACATGAAGTTCACATACCCATCTTTCTATTGCCACTGAAAGCACTCGATTTGAATCATCCTAGACAGATTTATGATTTCTACAAAATTGACCTCTGTAGCAGAAAAATATGCTAAAAACAGAGTATAACAGCCTGTTATAACTCTGCACCACAATTTATAGGAGTCTCCAAAAATAGCACGAAAATTCCAGAATAGACCTAGCTCTCTCTTAACTTTCAAATGGAACTGGTTTTAGATCATTTGGACACCGATAGCTCCTGCTATGGACAAAACACCAGAACTGCCCAAATAGGTGTTCTTGGCTGTCATGAACATGCATGCATGATTTATGCATGAAACACCATTTCAACTTAAAATCAACTTCTACACACTCCAAATCATACTTCAAAACTGTCTCACCCTCTTAAAACTCAACATTCATCAATCTCACTCCAAACCCTAACCCTAACCTCAAGAATCAAGGAGAAATAGGAGGAGATTTCAAACCTTAGAGTTCAATAGACCAAATTGGAAGGTAGACCAGCACTCTATGGTTTCCAATCGCGGTTTAGTGGCACCAAACGAAAATGGGCAGATTCAAAACCCACTCTTTTCGTCAAATCACCAACACCAAGGCTCAAAAGCAACAAAGAACAAAGAGAAAGGCTTTCTTCCTTGCTCGCTTTGTGATTTCAGCCACTAAACAAGTGGTAATGACTAGAAGAGAGCTTGAGAGTGGAGAAGAAACCAAAAAAGAAGAAAAGAGAAGAAGAAACAGGCAGAAAACGTGGTCTGCTGGTTTTAACATAAAACCGGGGGTGCGTTCAGCAATTACTTAATACACGTTACCTCTGATAAAGACCAAAATACCCTTACTTTCATAAATCTGCTTAATTACACAAATATCACCCAAAATTACCTTAATTGAATTTAGTGATATTACACCAATCACATAGGATGCCTCATTCATATTTTTCATTTCAAAGTTACTAGAGAGAAACTTCTTAGTCTCATTTAAAAGACCAAGATCGTTAGTTGCAAGCAAAATATCATCAATATACAAAATCAATAATATAAACTTGCTCCCACTGACCTTTAGATATATACATCGATCAACAATGTTTTTTTTTTTTTTTAAAAAATCCAAAGGAAACAATGGTATCATTGAACTTAAGGTACCATTGTCTTGAAGCTTGTTTAAATCCGCATATTGATTTCTTAAGTTTGCACACCATGTGTTCTTTTCCCTTTTCTACGAACCACATTGGTTGGTTCATATACACATCTTCCTCTAAATTCCCATTTAGAAAGACAATTTTACATCCATCTGGTGTAACTCTAGATCATAATGAGCCACAAATGCCAAAATGATTCTTAGAGAATTCTTCTTTGAAACCGGTGAAAAAGTTTCTTTGTAGTCAATGCCATCTTTCTGAGTGAATTCCTTTGCAACTAGTCTGGCTTTATAACGTTCCAAGTTACCATGAGAGTCATATTCGATCTTAAAAATCTAGTTACAATCAACTCTCTTGCACCAAACTTTATTTTGTTCCATAGATTTCAACTCATCTTTCATGGCATCTAACCACTTATCACCATTATCACTATTCATGGCTTGTGAAAACATAACTAGGTCATCCTAAATACCCATGTCATATTCAGACTCTTGTAGATATACCATATAATCATTAGGAATAGCATATCTCCTTTCTCTTTGAGATCTTCTTAATGCTATTTGTTGTGATTCTTCTACAATGGGTTCATTCAGTTCATTGGCAATAGTTTCATCATGAACAATGAGATCATTCATTTGTTGTTCTTCATTATTATTAATCGGTTCAATAACATAAGGAACAACAACTTTACTAGAACTACAAGTTAGTGGAACTTGTATTCTCACTTCATGAATATCCATTTTACGTGGTATTTCACTCCCACTAACTTCACCATTCTCAATGAGCCTAGCATTTCCATATTCAATGATCCTTGTAGTATGATAAGGACAGTAAAATCTATACCCTTTCGACTTTTCTGGATAACCAATGAAATAACCACTGATTATCCTTGCATCCAGTTTCTTTTCTTGTGGATTGTAGTATCTAATTTCTGCCTGACAACCCCAAACATGTAGGTGTCTTAAACTAGGTTTCCTTATAGTCCAAAGTTCAAAAGGAGTCTTTGGGACTAACTTACTAGGAACCCTGTTTAATATGTACATGGCATTTTTTAGAGCATAAGTCCACAAAGAAATGAGTAAAGAATAATCACTTACCATACTCCTAACCATATCCAATAAGGTCCTATTATGCCTTTCTAAAACACCATTTTGTTGTGGTGTACCGGGCATTGTGTATTGAGCACAAATACCTCGCTTTTCCAGGAATTTAGCAAATGGGCCCGGATGTTGTCCACTTTCATCATACCTTCCATAATACTCACCACCCCTATCAGACCTGACAATTTTCACTTTTCTATCTAATTGCCTTTCAACTTCATTAATATAAATCTCCAAAGCATTTGTAGCTTGAAACTTATTATGCAGCAAATAGACATAACCATAACGTGAAAAATCATCAATGAAGGTGATAAAATATTTTTCTTTATTGAAAGCATTAACATCAAATGGACCACATACATCAGTGTGTATAATTTCAAGAAGTTGAGTGCTTCTTGTGGCCCCTTTCTTTGTGTGTTTTGTTTGTTTTCCTTTAATACAATCCACACACACATTCAGATCAGTAAAATCTAAATCCGGAAGGATTTCATTCTTCACCAATCTTTTCATTCTTTCTTTGGAAATGTGTCCCAAACGTTTATGCCACAAGTAAGCGGAACATTCATTGATTAAGGTACGTTTAGTACCAACATTATGATGCAGAGTCATAAGCGTTTTAGCATAAAGATTATCAACACATAATTTATATAATCCATCACATAAGGTACCATTGCCAATCAAATGATATTGCTTTTACAAACTGAAACTACCACTAGAAACATGAGTTGTACATCCAGAATTAATCCACCAAGTATTCTACGAAATTTCAGCAAGGTTTGATTCATAACATACATAGGCACAAGACTTATCTTTCTTTTCAAACCAAGCCTTACGTTTCGGACAATCCTTTTGGAAGTGTCCAACCATACCACAAAAATTACATCTATTTCCATTATGTTCCTTCTTGTGGATTTGAGAAGAAAATGTTTGATTGATCTTGAATGGTCATCTTCCCTTCTTCTCATGTTTCTTATCACTTTTCTTTTCAACTCTTTGATGTTTGACATAATTGATAGAATGAATTTCCTGGTTTTTTATTTTGATTTCCTCTTGAACTAACATACTGTACAATTCATGAACATTCCATTTGTCTTTCATGGTATTATAGTTCATTTGGAAAGGACCATACCCAGACGGTAATGAGTTCAATATGAATTGCACCAGGAAATTCTCATCCACAATTATTCCCAATTATTTCAATTTTGCTACAATGTTTATCATTTCAATAACATGCTCGTGCATAGTACAAGAACCATCAAATTTCATGGTGGCCAGCGTACTAATAAGTGTCCCAGCAAGAGACTTATCAGCAGTTTGGGAGCACTCTTCCACAAGTTTTATCATTTCTTTAGCACTTTCAGTTTGTGAAAGAGTTGACTTAATGTTGCTTGCAATGCTCATTCCCATGTACATCAGACTCAACCTATTGGATCTTTCCTAATTCTTAAAATGGATCCTTTCATCCTCAATGCTTGCATCAGTAATAGCATTAGGTTTTTCTTCTCTAAGAGTCAAATCCAAATCCATTACCCTGAGGTAAAATTCAATTTGCTCTTTCCCTTAAGAGAAGTTTAGTCCATTGAAAATTGCAATAGTTAAGAAAAACGAATGTGTAGCAACAGGTACTTTAAGGTATAACATTTAAAACATTAATACTTTGAGTCATACATATCACATATTAATATACTTCACAGATTCATACGTCATAAAATGCATATTAATGTTCACCTTTGGGGATCCATTAATACACAACGTTCAACTTTAATGATGCTAATAAATTTTGTTATTCATAATTTGACAATAATACATACACTAACTAGAATTACTTACCATCTTTGGATGTGTAAATAGAACTAGTCGTGTATCTATTATGCCAACTTTTATGTTTATTTATTATGACGACAAATAATCATCCTTTGTGTTGATCCTTAACTGTCCCATAATAATAAACTTCAATATACCGCAACATAAACAATAATTTTATATCATTTATAGCATCACAATCATGGTAATTGAATCATAATCATAATGTTTAGAACTAATCAATTCATCAAGAATTTAACCACTTGGGTGACTAACAAATTCACCATACTTAATTCCAAACTATAAACATTTCATAAATCATAATTGATTTTTACACTTTATCATATTCTCGACAACTTTAATTGTTTTGTAATTACCAAGAACCAACAATAAAGGTCTACAACTTTTATATATATTGATGCCACAATGCAAATTCATGAAACCATAAATAATGGGTCTTGCAATAATTGAATTCAATAATGGTATCCACAATAATTGCATAACATAAATATATCAGTAGACTTGCATCAGATTTGATGAAAATACCATCATGAAAACCAGAACGTTGAATTGAATTTTCAATACATATATAAAGTCACCATTGTTTACGTCTTTATTCTTTCTTCAAAAGAATTTAGACAACGTTAATGAAAGTATCTTTCTTTTAATCATGACTTTCGAAAACTTAATTTCTCAAGAATCAAGAATTCATTCATAACCATACATGAAAAAACATGAATTCCCAAGCACATGCTCTGATGATGCCACATGTAATATTTATCTATTATTTCATGTTCAATAACAATCATATCAAAAACATGAAAAGGATCTTGAGAATTCATGAGTTTCACATGAACATACCTTTGTCCATAATTACGAAAAAATTTTATTGGTAGAATGCTTTCTCAGAGTCTTGACCCTTTCAATTCTTGTATCTTCTTTGATAGGGATGAGATACAACTCTCATGGGCAGACAATGATAGCTTTTTATGTTTTTATATGTTTCTTTTCAGAAACCAAATGTCTTTTATACTTTCTGATAACTGCACCTATCAACAGTTATTTATTTTATAACTTCCAGTAACTTCTATAACTTTTAATAACTCTCAAACCAATATTACCTTTTTACCCTTTTCTCAAAATGAAAATAACACTACTTTTATACATGAGACGCATAATGTTTTACAATGCTCACTTATATTTATGATTTGATTATATTTCTGTTGAATCTTGTAAATTTCTTTTACTTGTGTAGTTTGTATCTTTGAATGTTTTTTGGAAATGCTCACTTATAATTGTGATTTATCTATAATTCCGTTCAGTATGACATGATATAATGGATAACGTGGAAGATTAAGTTTGCATTTGGTTTGGTGTTTCATCATTCAAATTAAACTTAGATTTACACTCATAGAAAGTTTTGGCTTTCATCATTCAAATTAAACTTAGATTTACACTCATCGAAAGTTGTGTCTATATGTTTGGCAAATAGTTTTCACAATTTTCATTCAAATTGAGGTCGAGTCTAAAGCTTTTCCTACTCTTATCTGTCATTTGTTTAACGTAGAAAATTTTAAACATAAATAAAATTACATTAAACCTATTTTTAATTAAACTTAAATTTACTAAGTTGATTTCAAGAAAACTCCACTTTTTCAACAGTAATCAAAGTAGACATGTCAGAATTGGTTTGGCTTGCTAAAATAACTTATGAGTCTGCCTATGTTTGTAGCACCAGAGCAACTAAATAGGCATAAAAAGCTAGAAACATAAAAGAATTTGGGCTTCTTTTTCTTTTACTATTTTAGATATTTTACCAAACAAAATATCAAAATAGTTGGTTAAATAAATTATTTAGATTGATTGAAAAATAATCAATATAAAAGATCATGGCACAACATCTTTTGCATCGTACATGATTAAAAAAATATCATTTTGATAAATAGTTTGTTTGATGAATCATTTTAATATTTTGTTTGAAAAAAAAAACCTAAAATGATAAAAAAAAGTCAAAGAAATTGGCTTTGGCATTCCTAACTAAAGTGTACAATAAATTGTAAAGCAGTTTCTACAGTTCATTAGTATTTGGTAGTAAACTGGCTTTCATCCTACAAGACATGGTGATGAATAATGAGTTGGGCACTTGGCTTGCTTGTTCCTCTCACACCCAAATGGCTAAAGAAATAAAAATCAGATTCTTTTGGACGAGTAATCAAATAATCAACCAGACAACAACACTCCCTAGAGGAATATTTTTCATATAAAATATGGTTTTAAAGGAAAGCAACCTTGTGTTATATGATGCTTCTTTTGCTACTACTACACAACAGGTCTTTAACGACGGTTGTTTTAGTACTTCAACGATGGTTCACGAACCGTCTTCGTATCTTGCGTCGTCGAAAATTATGGTTTTCAACTACGGTTATTGAACCGTCTTTGTTGACTACATTTTACGACGGTTATTTTGAACAACCGTCTTAGTTTGTAATTAATTTTAAAAAAAAAAAAATTAAAATACATACAACGACGGTTGTATCTGACAACCGTCTTAGAAAGTATGAAACGAAGACGTTTATTGGGAACAACCGTCTTCGTATATAGTGTTTTTTTTTCTAAAAAAGTTTCAAAGACGGTTTTGTTTACAACCGTCTTTAAAAGTGACATACGAAGACAGTTGTTGGGACCAACCGTCTTTGAAAATGGAAACAAAGACGATTTTTATGATATAACCGTCTTTGAAAGTGGATACGAAGACGGTTGTAAAGAACAACCGTCTTTGAAAATGCCAATCAAAGACGGTTTTTGCGAATAACCGTCTTTAAAACTTAGATACGAAGATGGTTTGGCTACAACCGTCTTTGAAAGTCCGATACAAAGACGGTTTTTAAGAACAACCGTCTTTGAAACTTACATTCGAAGATGGTTTTTTTATAACCGTCGTTGAATGGATGCTTTTTTTTTTTTAAACTGTATAATTCAGTTATTTAATAAATTATGACTATAAATTTAATTTATTAATTAAAAATTATATTCAATAATATAATTTTTACATAAAAGACAAATACAAGTAAAATGGCCAGCAACAAACATATTTTGTCAAGTTATTTCGTATATACATACATATATATATATATAGAGTAATTCAAAAAATGTATGTCGAAATGTGAAAATATAATACACAATTAATTTTTACAATACCACTGTTCAACCTTAATCCTGTATGGTCCCAAAATGAGCCCATGAAAGAAAAAAACGAAGGCTTTCATTTCCTCGTTAATCCTACTACTCCTTCTCTGCACACATCAAAGACAGCCTGATCACACAC
>PYAF01002598.1:162956-199697 GCA_007407185.1 Glycine tomentella
ATTATATTTAAATTATTATTTTTAAAATTTTAAATATTTGTGAATTATACATAGAAAACTTGTCAAAGTTTAGGAGATAAACATTGCTTGCATATTATGGATGAATCATGATAATAAGTGTAACTATTTGAGGATAAAATTATATATTAGCATAAAATTTTATAAGAAAAATTAATTAAATATTTGTTTAGAAAAAATAGTTTTTTTTTTGTACAAGGAAAAAATAGTTTGTGTATTAATCTGACAAATAAATTGTAAACGACATGAATTAGTCGATGTGTTATTTTAATATTTACAAACTGAAATACATAACAAAAATTAGAAACATTAACAAGATTAATGATATAATTATGGGAATTGGGAGAAGTGGTGACAATTTTCATATGAATTTAGCCAAGGTTGGAAGTTGGAACCATACATTTATAGAGTTACCATGGCTATCTTCCATTTCAAGCCTTCAATCACCACTATATTACCCTGAAGCATGAATACTACACCATATGAAACTTGGATTATGGCTAAGTTGAGCATCCAAAAATTCCATGATGAATAATATTTTGCTTTGAGCACTTGCGAAACTATAGTATCATGGTTGGTTTGTAATCTTCAACCTTGTTTTCCTAACAAGACAAGGTTAAAAGCTTGAAGGTGTCAAAATCATATCCTTCCAAATTGTTTTTTCATTGATAATTTTTCCCAATTAAACCAATGGACTCCATTTTCTTGGTTGTTGTTGCTTACCCACCAGAAATAGTTCATCATTTTCTCTAGTTCCTCTTGAAGTGTAGAAGGAATCGAAGAAGAAAAACACTTATGCAATATGATGGTATAGACTGTGCTACTGACTTTGACAGAATTTCTTTACCCACTTTGGAGATGAACTTCCTTGAGGGACCCAAAGATAGCTCTTTTCCTTCTCCCTATGATAGATGGTAGGCCCAAATATTTTCATATTCTAATGGTTGTTGTCACTCCTAACAAGGATGAGTATGTGTTGGAGCTGAAAAGAATTTCTAATTTCTGGAAATTAATTAATTATCCAGATGTAGTCTCATACATGTGAAGAATATGTTTAAGGAGAGTTGTTTCCTCCTCATTTGTCCTGCAAAAAAAAATACAATTGTTAGTAAATAAAAAGGTGTGTGAGGACCGAGGCACCTCTACACACTTTCACTCCATGAATATTTCGTCTCAACTCATATTTTTTAAGAAGAGAAGAAAATGTTAAATTGAGGGGCAGATTATTAAATTGAGGGGGAGCTGCTTGAAACACAAAGGATAAATTGATTTAAGAAGGAAAGTTTTGAACTTTCAACATGCCATGAAGCCTTGAAGATTAATTTGTGATTGAATGTAAAAGGAAAAAAGCATTTCTGGTGATCCAAATGCATTGCATTCATATCATTCATTGAATCTATGTGGTTAGGAAAAAGAGTTCACAAGGTTTTGATAAAACTGCTTAAGTTTTTAAAATAAATCAAAAGGTTTTTGGAAAAATAAGTTCTTACTGGTTTAATCGATTATTTTGAGAAAAGAATCGATTATTTTGTTCTTTGTATTTTCTGGAAAACCTTTCAAGAACAATGTAATCGATTACGTATCGGGTTAATCGATTATTTTAACTTGGTTCATTTTTTAAATTGCCTTGATGAACATTGTAATCGATTACCACAAAGCAATAATCGATTACCTTAGCCAAAACTAAAAAGTCTCTTTCTGTCGTAATCGATTACCCAAGGTAGTAATCGATTACATCATATGATATGCTTACATGCTTTTCTGTCATAATCGATTACCAAAATCCGTAATCGATTACCCAATACATCTTTTGGCTTAGAAGCTTTCTGGCTTAATCGATTACCAGAAATTGTAATCGATTATATAGTTCAAACTCGTTTTATACACCTTCCTGGTTTAATCGATTACCAAATGATGTAATCGATTACACAGTGTTTTCATTATTGAATGTCCTTCTGGTGTAATCGATTACTCATCGTAATAATCGATTATTTTGATTGTAAACCATACCCAGAAATCTGATGAACATATTAATCGATTAGTCTTGATTTAATCGATTATATAAGTAAAATAATCGATTACATGAGCGTATTTAATCGATTACCAACGGTTATAAAAGTTTGTTATAAATAGAACCTTTGCTCAGTTGTTTTTCTAACTTGACCAACTCCTATTTCTGAGCATTCAAAGGCTTTCCAAATATTCTTTAGTGATTCTCTGGGTTCTTATAGTTCTTGCTTTCACAATATATTCATTAGTTGATAATTGATGTAAAAAGCAAGAAGTGTCTTTTCAAAGTTTTAAGGAAGCATTGTTCTGAATCTGTTTTCAACATTCAACCTGATTTAATCATTCATATGTACATCATTCATTGGATCATCAGGTGACTTCTTTCCTTAAACTTTGAAGTTGTATCTCTGTTATTCAAATTCTGTAAAGATTGGCTTATTGTAAATGAGTTTCTTGCATGATAACTAGAGATAGGGTTTTTCTAGCGGTTGCTGAGTAGTGTTCTCAGTGGGGTTGGTCTCTAAGGATCTAATAGGATATTAGATCTCTGAACTTTATCTAGGGTTGATAAAGAGAGGCTTGTAATATCTTGTAAGAATATTATTTGCAATAGTGGAACTCCATTCTAGTGTTGAGTGGAAGAACTGGATGTAGTTTCATAGTATTTGAAGTGAACCAGTATAAAATTGTGGGTGATCTTTATTCTATTCTCTTCATCTCCTAATTGCTTTGGTTTATGAATCAAGTTATTTGCACAAAAAAGATTTCAATTGTCTATTGATTTTCTTGACAGAGGAATTTGATTGAATATAAGATTCTTAGTTTCAAAACAATTTTCAAAGTGATAAATATCCTGTGGAAACTCTGATTACAAAATTTTAAAATACCAAGGTTCAACCAATTCACCCCCCTCTTGGTTGTATTGAAGTATTCCTATTATTTTCAGAAAACCCTTATGTTCAGAGAATAAAAAGGTAGGGCGACAGTATGTTACCCTGTTTGAGTCCTTTCCCTTAAAAAATATTTTCCAAATTTTCACCATTGACTAGAATAGAGTAATGGGCAGTTTGAGAACATAGTTTCATCCATCCTATCCATTTTTCATGGAATCCCATTTTCTCCATGACAAACAACAAATAATTCCAATCCACTATGTCAAAAGTTTTGCTAATGTCAATTTTTAAGGCGACTTTCCCTCGTTTCCTTATTTTCTTGCATCTTATGTGATGGAAAATTTTAGAGGCCAGTATAACATTGTCAAGGATTGCACGATCCTCAACAATAGCTAATTGCTCAAGGGAGATGCAGTTAGGGAGAATGGGTTTAAGGCAGTTAGCAAGAACTTTAAAGATGATTTTGTAGAGAATGTTGCAAAGGAAAATTGGACGGAAATCTTTCATACAAGTAGGGTTACTGATTTTGGAGATGAGAAAAATTATTATTGCATTTGCCTCAATGTGAAAGAAGCCAGTTTCAAGCCAAGTGATACCAAAATGATAGACCTTAGATCCACACAGGTACCATAATTTTTTTTAAAAAGATGGATTCAAACAATCACAACCAAGGGACTTGTGTGAGTTCATACTGAAAAGTGAAATTCTACATTCTTCCTGAGTAAAAGAGGCCAAAAGAGAGGCATTACCTTAAGGAGAAACAAAATAAGGTATACAATTAATGACTGGAAGATAAGAAGTACAGTTGTTCTCAGCTTGAAATAAGGAATTGAAATAAGAGATAGCCACATCAACTTTTTTTTTTCTTTTTAATTGAAAATAGTAACAACATCATCACGTTTTAGGGAGTGGATCATATTGGAAGCCTTTCTAGCATTAGCAGAGGAGTGGAAGAATTTAGAGTTAACCTCGTCATCTTTCAACAAGAAAATCTTAGCCCTTTGTTTCCAGTAAGATTCTTCCTGAGCTATAAACAAATTGAGCTTCTCATTCACTTCAAGATAGTTGGAGGAAATATTCAGCTCTTTAGATTGATGAATAGCTTCAAGTTCTTGTCTGCATGATTGAATTTGATCATTATACTTCCTCTTTAGAGTTTGTGTCCCCACATGTTAGTGAAAACAAATCCTTTACTCATGTTGAGTGTGGTTCCAAAGGTTGAAATTAAAGAAAAAAATCAAATAGAGTTGTACACACAATTACAAATCAAATCAAGAAGGTGAAATTTTGACATAACAAATACAAGTACATGGTGGAATTTTGCCATAGCAATGGCTAGAGCATCAATTGATATATGTAGTAGAATTTCAGAAAGTAAAGGTGAAAAACAACTTACTGGAAGTTTGACAACAACAATGAGCATAGCCAAATCAACAACTGCAAAATATGGAACAAACTTAAATCAATTGATAATTGTTCAGAAAGCCACTGTTTGAGAATGTATGGCTACAAAAAAGTAATGATCATATAAGCTTTAAAAACTCTATAGAAACAATTAGAATCAATTACTGCCCTTAGATTTTGTGATTCAATAGTCTTCTTATTCTTTTGCATCACAGCTAAGTTATCCCAAGGAAGAAGATCAACTAACTCTTTGGCTAGCAAACTATCAAATGCTTGGCTTAGAAAGGAAGCTGAGTCATGTACTTGGCATGAAGCTTCAACATCAAGACCTTGCCTGAGCAATTCTCGTGAAGCCAAAACTGCACCACGTCTTCTATCAACATTTTCAGGAGCATGCATATCTAGTGTACTTATTAGTTCCAACATACAATATTATTTGATTTAAGAAAGAGCATGACTTCAAAAATGAAAGAATGAAAACCTACCTCCATCTGCATATAGGAAGAGATCGAAGGCAACTCTCTTCATTCCACGTTTCTTTGATACCTCATTTAAAGTGGAGGGATCATAGCGCCGTTGAAAACCCACATTTGCAGAAATCTCAATTTTCTTCATTCCGCAGATATCAGTCTTTCAAAAACATCATTATTATCGAAAGAGATCAGAAGGAGCATTGAAAAACCCCATTTGTGAATTGAAACTCTATTCTAAATTTCGTGATTCCCCAAAAAGAGCTAACATGAATTGCATCTATGGTCATCAACTCTCTTGATTCGACATTTCTATGATACCCACCCCATTGAAAAAAGATAGAAAAGGTGTAAACATTGGAGAGATTTTTACTAATGAGCCCTAAGCAACCACATAAATGAATTTGATACCACACTTTAATTCAAAATCTTAAAGTGCATGTTTATGGATTTTTCTCTCACTTATATGGTGTTCAACCTTCTTATTCTTATCCGATATGAAACTTCACTACACTTTGCTCCAACAAGAAGAAAGATTGTGAATCTATGGTGTGTTTCATAAATGAGAATTGCATCTGGAGTGAAGGTTGGTGTGTTTTGGTGTGCACGAATTGCATTTGGAATGAAGGTTTTGAGTGTGGTTGTGCGTGGATTGCATGTAGAGTGAAGATTTTGAGCATAAGATTGAGAGGTAAGGTGATACGTAACTAGTTATGCTGATATGACAACGTAGTAGAGTGATGTGACAACACGCATATGGTTGTGTAGCTCCGAGATTATATGTTATAAATAGAAAATAGGTTTGATAGTTATATTTATACATATCAAAATTTTGGGTGTATAAACGAAAAAAAAAAGATAAAAAGAAAAAGAAAAAAGAAAGAAAGTGAGAGATTTAATAAATGATGTAAAGAGAGAAGAAAAGATAGAAAGAAAATAAATTATAAAATGAGATGAAAAAACAAGTAAATATATGACCATATTTGTTGGATATTGAGCAATTACACAACAATCAAGATACGAGAAAGAGAGAAAAGGGAAGAAGATCAAAAACAACATACAGAGGTTATCCTGGTTCATCCAATATGGACTACGTCCATCTATTCACTATTTTTCATCATATATTCATACATTACACTTAAATTACAAGGAAATATATAATATTAGAAACCTTAAATATCGTAACTATTCATAAGTCTAAGTCCAAATTACAAATAATAAAACACAAAGTCACCAACAATATCAAACCTCAAAAAAAGTTCCAGAGACAATCTTCTGTCGAGACGACTCTCCCAAACCCCATCCGCTCAACGGAGAGCGGGACCTCATAAATATCTTCTAAAGACGTAATATGACCTATATCCCCAATATTTACTATAATGAATTCATGATAACAACTAAGGAGTAGAGCATGTCATTGTCATATTGGTATGTAGTACAACAGTACACGGGGACTAGCTAGAGAGGGTTTGGGTGTATGTATCTACATTTCTTTCAATTCCTGCAATCGTACAGATGTAAGGATTGATGTGCATGCCATCCGCGTTTGTTTTAAATTTTGAAATAGATTAAAATATATTCTCAGTCTTTAATTTTTTTTGTTAGTGGGAATGTAAATAAACAATAGAAAACTACAACCTAGCAGTGAGTTGGTGCAGGCGGCGTGGCGATGTCAGGATTAGGCGCAAGCGTCGTTCAGCGGTGCTGGTAGGGATTGTGTCGGCATCGTTGATGGCACAGGGTGCAGCGGTCCCAAACGTCAGTGTAGTGGTTGAACATTGGTATGATGATGGCTATATCCAAGAACTTTTAACAAAATAATGATTCTGGAAATTATTTTTCAGATAAAAAATGAAACAGTATCGACAATTGGATCGAGAAATTTTAGGTGTGAATCATCTGATTGAATATAGAATTGCAATAGAATGAGATTATAAGTAAAAGTTATAGGTCCTACTAGCATAAAATCAACTTGTGCTCAAGAATTTTTTTTTCATTCAAAAAATCTTAGCATCCACCAAATGAAAAAATATCATAGTTATTAAAACCTAAACATTATAATTTATGATAATAATGATACAAGCAAAAGGGTCATACACTGCAACACAGTCAGTATCAAGCTTAGTGGTTACCATATATCCTCTTCTTTGTTGTAAAATGTTTTAGCTGCCATACATAAATAAAAATCAACAGATAACTTATGTTTTTAATCTAAATATACGTTTCTAAGTTCTATCTAACCAATGCATCATTTTTGCTTCACAAAGCAACAAATTCCAGACAAGAAAGGTTCAATGAATTATCACAGTACTGCTATGCAGGAAAAAAGATAGCACTTCAATAATTTTATTTAAGCAACATTTCACGAATCACTTTGTCCTAGTTCATGAATGAACAACCACCAGGTCTGGTGTCCTCCATTGCTTTTTGTCGCATCTTCTTTCCTTTCTCTCCCACCATCAATTCATTGACCTGTTTCTCGACCTCCTTTCTCTTCACATCACTATCAATTTCAATCCCAATGCCCCATTCGTTGCAAATATATCAACAGTTTTCTTGGCTGATCAGCATAAAATGACCAACCCAAATCACAATATTGGCACAGCTGCACGCTTTCAATTGTTGAGTTCCATCCACAATGAGTCAAGAATCCACCAATTGAAGGGAGGTTCAGCACTTCCTCCTGTGGACACCAGCTTTCTATTAGGCATCTCTCTGAAGTTTCATGGACAAACTCAGATGACAAAATCACTGAACTGCCAATGACAAGGTCAGGCCTAATGATCCACAAAAAGGGCCTCTTGCTATTGGCCAAACCCCAAGCAAAACTCTAAAAGTTGTTCCGGAGACATAACCGTGATGCTACCAAAATTCACATAAACAACAGATTTCAGTTCCTTCGATTCAAGCCATTCAAGAGGTCAGAGAAGATGCAAGAGGTTTAGTGTCATTACATTCCAACCCCAAGCACTGTTGGGAGCTTAGCTACTCATAGCAAGTACAAGCATAGAAAATGAAGAAATGAAGATTTGAGCTAATTCCATGGAGGAAAGTCTTCAAGGACTGCACAGAACCCCAAAATGCTTCGGTCACCAAGCAAAAACTAGGCCTGACGCACCCCTCTTCTTCGTTTGGTAGAAGAGAAAACGGGAGAAAAAAAAATAAAAATAGAAAAAAATGATTAATGAAATAATTTTTTCTATTTATATAAATAGAAAATGGAGAAAAAAATGAAAAGAAAAGTTATCTGTTTAAATACAAAAATTTAAATTTTTTCTTTCTTTCATTTTTTTTTTCCAATTCAAATTTTAAAATTTTTCTTCCTTTTCCATTTTCCTTCCATCTAATCAAACATAGGATATATAACTCTCTTAACTCCAAGTTCGATATATCAATTCACATATTAACATATATCATCTATGCAAACGAGCAATATCTACATTAGCTGGTATTCAATAGTTACAACTAGAAAAATAATTAGGATAACATCAAAATAACTTTTGCTACAACTTTGTTACGTTGTATTATTACTTCAATGTATATTAGGCTTCTGATTGGTCTTAAATAATGGAAACTACGATTCATAGTAGAATTACGCAGATTTGGCTTCTCTAAAGGCTTATGATTTACAACTATGACTCATGTGCACAAAATATGGATAGATAATTTTCTCATCAACGATTAAGATTATTTATTTTTTTTCTTCTAAAGTTGCTCAATTCAGAGAAGCCGATGTGAATTACTCATGTTCATGCCCTTTATTAAAGAAAGAGCTTAAACTGATACCTTTGAGTGGTATGAGACCATTATCGACAAGAGATTGGAAATGCAAACCAGACAATAAGGAACAAACACTTCTGGTTAAAAAAAGAACAATAGGGAGTGAAAGTTCTTCAGCAAATTGTATAGTAAAAGGCATGGCACAATCAGAAACCAAGCACCTAACCGGAGGTATAACACCAGCAGTTGCAGAATTGGACATGGGGTCAACATTGCATGAGGTTTTTTCTCTTGAGAGTAACTCATCTCCAATTTTGCATGAGGTGTGAAGAGTGTTAGAGGAGGTTCAGATACAGTAACGGACAAGCATGTACTTTTTAAAAGGAATAAATAGAATATTTGTTTGCAAAAAACTTAGATACAGTTTATAAGTATTTTTAGTATTATTTTTGAATCAAAATTGGAGTTTTATATTGATATAATTGATTTTGATCTTTAATAGAATTCTAGAACACTACAGAAGAAAACAGGACCAAAAAACAATAACACCAAAAAGCATAAACAACAAAGGCTCAGACCGGAGAATCCTTGCTGAACTGGATCTGATCAACTTCCACCAAACTTGATTCAAATATATATTTTACAAAATTGCTAACAACACACTCTGATATACACTTTCTAATATTAGTAGATATTTCATATTTATGTGAGACCAAGCGAATAAGGTGGTCAATCCCAATTTTAGTAGGTCACATAAATTTTAATCAATACGTAACAGTAAAAATGTGTCAGAGAATATGATTAGCACTCTATATTGTTTCATACTCTTCAATACAGATAAAACGAACTTGTGCTTAAGCATTCTTTTAATTTCATAAATCTTAGCTACAAATGAAAAATCATTGTAGTTAAACCCTGACTATAATAATGATACAAGCAAAACGTAATACATTGCAACACAGTCAGTATCAGCTTAGCTGACCTCCACCTGATTTGCTATCTAGAGATGTCAGAAGCTGGATCATTGTATCAGAAGACTATTTGATCTTTATTAAACTTTTTCTTAGCTGCCATTCATAAATACATAGTAATAGGTAGCTTTTTGTGTGTGTGTGTGTGTGTGTGAAATATAACAATCACTGCTAACCGTTTTAACTTAAAAAAAAAAAAAAAAAAAAAAAACAAATTCAAGAGAAGAAAACCAACGAATTATCACAGTACAGCATTTCTGAAAAAGAATAGCAATTTTATCTAATTTTGTTTGAGCAACACCTCATTAATTACTTTATCCAAGTTCATGTATAAAGAACCACCAGGTTTGGTGTCCTCCTCAGCCTTTTTCTTCAACTCCATTACTTTTATCCTCATCTTGTTTCCTTTCTCTCCCACTATCAATTCAGTGACCATTTTTTCCACCTCCTCTCTCTTCACATTGGTATCAATTTCAATCCCAATTCCCCATTCATTGCAAATATATCTCCAGTTTGTTGGCTGATCAGCAAAAAATGGCCAACACAACATAGGCACACCTGCACAAATGCTTTCAATTGTTGAGTTCTATCCACAATGAGTCAAGAATCCACCAATTGAAGGGTGCTTCAGCACTTGCTCTTGTGGACACCAGCTTGCTATTAGGCCTCTCTCTGAAGTTTCATTGACAAACTCAGATGACAAAATCACTGAACCGCCAATGACAAGGTCCGGCCTAATGATCCACAAAGAGCTCTTACTGTTGGCCAAACCCCAAGCAAACTCTAAAAGTTGCTCCGGAGACATAACCGTGATGCTACCAAAATTCACATAAACAACAGACTTTGGTTCCTTAGATTCAAGCCATCCAAGGCACTCCGTGTTTTCCTTCCAAAGATTGGAACCTAAAGATGCCAAGTGGTTCTGTGGAGTTTGATTTAAAAATGATGGGAGAGGGCCAATGGGGTAAAGAGAAGGGAACATAGATGAGAGAGCATTCAATGCATCACTCTCAAGTTCATCAGAAGTATTTATAACAATAGCAGAGCCTCTGTGCACATTATCTGCCACTTCAATGAAAATTTTTACCATAAAGTCATTTGGATCTGTTTTCCTTATAATGTCAACCAGGTTCTTCAGTCTAAAGTTTTTCATACCAGGAATCAAGTCAACTTTTGTTTCCAAATACCCATTTGTCAAGTAACTCTCATCTGTAGTCATAATTAAGAATGTCAATAGCCAAGTTCCAAAATGAATACATGCATGTAATATACAAAAGAGCAATTTATGCATTAGCATGTCAGCTAGTTACAACCAGTAAAAAATATATAAATTAACATAAAAGCAACTTTTGCATGAGCATTGTTACCTTCAATTATTATTGGCTTAATTGCTTATTTGGTCAAACTGATTACTTATTTTGTTTAATTTTTTCCCATTATCAATAAATGATTTAATTTGTTCTCTTAATTTTCACAACGGTTCCATTTGGTATCTTATTTTATTAAGAAGGTGTAATTTGGTCCCCTTTAATCCTATCATAAACTCTACAGCGTCATGTCAATTTCGACGGAAATGACCAAATTGCATCATTTTTCAAAAATTAAAGATTCAACCTTTAAAAAAAAATTAAGCTTTCAAAACAAAAAAGTTGGACCAAATAAGCAATCATGCAAGTCTTTTTTTATTTCAATGTATATTAAGCTTTTGATTGGTCTTAGCTAATGGATTCCATGATTCATGCTAGAGTTACTTGAATTTGACTCCTCTAAACTAAACAAAGGTAAAGTAGTGATTGCATTTTCAATGTGAAAATCAATAATTGAGATTCCAACATATGCATGATTTGCCAGCATTCACATGTATTACCGATAGTAGATTTTCTCATCAACGATTAAGATTACTTAATTACTTTGACCTCTAAAATGAGTTCCTCAGTTTAGAGTAGCGAATCTGAATATTACTCGTGTTCATGCATGTAGAAAGAACTTAAATTGACACCTTTTAGTGGTATAAGACCTTCATGAATAAGAGCACGGAGGTGCAAACCAGACAAAAAGGAACCAGACCTGGCTGATGGAAACAAAACAATAGGGAGTGCAAGTTCTTCAGCAGCTTTTATAGTAAAAGTCATGCCAACATCAGAAACCAAGCAAGTAATTGGAGGAATAAGGCCAGCAGTGGCAGAATCATGAAGTCTAGCAAGAAGTTCACGAAAGGGTATGAGCATGTTCTCTCTCACTGATTTACAAAGGGACACTATGTCTTGAGTAACATCAGCATCTTCATCTGTGAGGGGAAGACCATCTGGAATAGTCTCAAAATGAAAATCTTGAAGGCCTTCAAGTGCTTTAGGACCCCTTGAGTTGAGCAAGCGTTTGTAGTTGTATTCAGTGTTTACAAAGGTTATGCAAAAGCCTCTAAGATGAAGCAACTTTGCTAGTCTGAACAATGGATTGATATGGCCTTGAGCTGGATATGGGGTCAAAACTGCATGTGGCTTTCTCTCTGCAGACTAACTCATCTCTATTTTTTGTTGTAGTGTTGAGCGTCAGAGGAGGTTCATATAAGCTAAAGGATATGCATCCACTTCTTACTAGGGGCAAATAGATTACTCATAAACATATGTATTTTTCTTTTTCTTTATCTTATTTTCACTCTCTATTTTTTGTATTTCTTTTCTTTTCTTTATTAAATTATTTATTATATCTATTGTTTTCTTTTTACTTAACCATTTTTGGTTTAGTCTCTCTTCTGTTTGTCACTTGATAATATATATTTTTTGGGGACAAATATTTGTATCTTGTTCCTAAAATAGTAGAAATTATGTTGTATTCACATTAAATATTTGGAACTAGAATTTTAAGACTTTGTTTCCTACACCATTCACTTTTTCAATACACCCAACATTTTTTTTAATTCCAAAACTATCCTTGACTGTTATTAATGAATAGTGTGAAGTGTTATGTTCATTTGCTTCAGCTGGTTGTTGTTTTTTGCTCCGCATCCTTCATTGGCTTCATTGTTGGTTGTTGATTTGCATAGTTTTGTGGCATTGGTAGTTTATTGTTGGTTGAGGTCGTCGGAAGTGGTGCTTATTCGTTCATTGGATGTTTGGGGGTCGCCGGAGTAGAAGGTAAGTGAGATTTTTTTAAACATCCATCGCTGTTGTCCATATGGATTGTGTAATCCGTATGAATTGTACGATTCATATGGATGTTACGGATTAGGGAATGTTATGCTTCATACGGATTACACAATCCGTATATGATATGGATTAGGTAATCCGTATATGATACGGATTAGGTAATCCGTATAAAACCAAATGGATTCACCATTCATTCCTTCATACGGATTAGCTAATTCGTATGTAACACACGGATTGGCTAATCCGTATGACGAAAGAATGGAGAAATCCTTATGTTTCATACGGATTACATATTTTGTATGAAGTATATAGATTATGTAATCCATTTGAAGCATACGGATTACTTAATCTGTATGTCAAGTATGGATTGCATAATCCGTATATTTCATACAAATTATGTAATTCATAATTTTTTTTTTGTAAAATGTTATTTTTTTAAAATTTTGTATTTATGTAAGCACAAACATGGTTGATTATATTAGGAAAATGGTGGTATAATAAATAATGTCAAGTGATGAATATTGATGTTGTGATGTGAGATATAATTTGTGATTATGGTTAACAGTTTAATATTTGTAATGAATATTTTACACATAAATGTTGTCAACATTAAAATATAACATGTCAAATCCAACACTGAAATTACAGAAACATACACAACAATCAATACGTATATATTACACATAAATATTGTCAACATTAAAATATAACATGTCAAATTGCTCAATACCTGCAATAGAGTGATATATCCGGCAAGATGCTTGCCATGGTGCCGACATGCATAGTTCAAATTCTCATATATATAGACAAGTGCAGCTGCTCCCCAGGCAAAACCCCCAGATTGCTCCAAGTCGCGAAATGCGTCCAAGTAAACCACACTCACATGTGTCGCACTCTTGTTGGCAAAGAGCGTGCATCCAGCAAGATGAAACAAGTAAGCTCTGGCTGCTAGAATCACATGTGTCGTGCTTGACACCTAACATGGTAAATGTCATGCAACCAAGACAGTCTGACATACGCCCCGTAGCATTACTCGGTCTCAGCTCATGCTTCTAGTACTGTGACATCAAGTACATCAACCAACAATTGCACCGCCTCAGTGACCCAATAATAGGTATATGCAGCAGAGATGCCACGTCATCCAGCATGATCGTCAACTCCCCAACATGCAAGTGGAAACTGTTAGTTTCTGGGTGCCATCGCTCCACGAAAGATGACAACAGTCCTCTGTCTCCTCTTTCCATAGAGCAGATAATCAAAGGGCTTAGTCCGGTTGTGGACACTAGCCCTTCAATTTCTGGTGCTGGTTTACCAAATTTTATCACTTTCCTCCCGTGAGATGCCAACTTCAACTCAGGCATAGGAGAGTATGAATGTCTATCTAATTAAGCAAATACCTATCTCTCTTGTCCAAACTCTTGCGGCCACATGATCGGCATAGCCGGTCAACACCGATGTATCTTTTGGGCCCCCTGGAAAATGTGATACATCAGTAACACCCTCCGCCACAACTTCCATGTCAGGCTCTTCACGAGCATCGTCAGCAGGATTAGTCTCCGGAACAGCTGCAGCTGCCCGTTGTCTTCGGGCCGATGCTGTCAGCCTTCAACTTGCACGGGCTTCCTCAACAACACCATGGGCATCCTCAGTAACTGCAGATTCTCTACCTAAAGCCCAACGCAAGCCTAAAGTTTTAACCATGATCTACAAATTTACAAAATACATTGTATAATAATTCAAGCTACTAATACCTTCAGTTAAACAACATTAATGAATTTCAGTTTCACATGGTTCCTACCTAGCTAGCCTCTTCACCAATTAAACAAAGAATTAATTAATTTTCATAGCTAAATTCCACCAACAGAAACATGAACTGTATATATCATACATAAAATACCATATTGGGGAAGATGAATATATATTGACAACTCGAACATATATTAGAGAAGCATCTAGCTTGACATTTTGGTGTAAAACTAATTCATATGTGCTTATGAAGTAACTTATTACTAATATGTTTAATTAATGTCATGTTACAGCCTTTAACAACACATCCAATTTTCAGAGTTCCCGCATGACAGTGCTACCAAGGTCACAGGAAAATAAATTTCTTCAGCCTTATACAGATTGCATAGTCCGTAAGCCTTATATGGATTGCACAATCCTTATGTTGCTTACAGATTAGTAAATCTATAACCAACATAAAGATTGTGCAATCTGTATAAGGCTTACGGACTAGTTCACGGATTGCACAATCCGTATGTTGGTTACGGATTTGCTAGTCAAAAATCCAAATACGAATTGTGGAATCCGTGACCATTTAACGGATTTTCTAATCCGTGAATCACAACGCTGACTTACCTCGGAAATGACGCGAAATGGAATGACGACCACCACCACATCCACCGGAGCAGCTGCAGGCGACAAAAAATGCAACAAAACACGACAAGGGTGGGTGCACTGAAGACAACAAAAGCAATGGGTTGGTGCGCGAAAGAGAAGAAGACGAACGAGTTGGGTGCGCGATAGAGAAGAAGACGAGCCTGGTGCAGAGAGAGAAATCGGCGCTTCCAAATATGGTTTTTTTATTTAAACTTAAATGAGGGGTAATTGCAGAAATCTACTGTAGCGCGCTGGGTGTATTGGAACAGTGCCTAGTGCAGGAAACAAACCCCGGAATTTTATTGACCAAAATAATCATATACGACTCAAACATAAATATTTTTAGTGAAAAATACATGTGATTCAGACAAAAAAAAAATCTCCTTGAAATATTGACTATTGACTTACAAATAAATAATTATACATCTTATCCTGCTAAATTTGACCTTACTTTTAAATTTATTTTATCACACTTAACTGAAAGTTATTAATTTTTTAAAGAAGCCCTAATTAAAATTATGAGGGTCTGAAAGTTTTATATTATCAAAATGGTCCTATGTCATAGGGGTGAGCATCGATCCGGGCTTAAAAAAAAAAAACTCAATCCGACCAACCCGTAACATGTTATTTTGATACCTTCAATTATTATTTCAATGTATATTAAGCATTTGATTGCTCTTAACTAATGGATACTGTGATTCACGGTAGAATTACTTAGATTTGATTTCTATAAATTAGGTAAATCTTAGTCTGTGATGGGAAAATCAAAGGTCAATATTATTCCAACACATGCATAATTTGTTATGCATTAACATATAATATCGATTTATCGTTATGGATTATATATGTTTACTTATTTCTCATATACTTAATTATAGAGAGGGAGAGAATAAATTGATACCTTTAATTTGAGTGGTATGAGACCTTTATCAAAAAGAGAACGTTAGTGCAAAACAGACGCTAAGGTACAAGCACTGGCCGGTGAAAATAGAGCAATAGGAAGTGAAAGTTCTTCAGCAGCTTGTATAGTAAAAAACATGGAACAATCAGAAACCAAGCAAGTAACTGGAGGTACAAGGCCAGAAGTGGAAGAATCATGAAGTCTAGCAAGAAGATCGCGAAAGGGTACGAGCATGTTCTCTCTCACTGATTTAGCAAGAGACACTGTGTCTTCAGTGACATCACCATCACCATATATAGGGGGAAGACTATCTGGTATGGTCTCAAAATGAAAGTCTTGAAGGCCATCAAGGGCTTTAGGACCCCTTGAGTTGAGCAAGCGTTTATTGTTGTATTCAGTGTGGACAAAGGTTATGTGAAAGCCTCTCAGATGATGCAGCTTAGCTAATCTGAACAATGGGTTGATATGGCCTTGAAGTGCATATGGGGTCAACACTGCATGAAGCTTTCTCTCTGCGGAGTTACTTATCTGCATTTTTTTCTTGTCGTGTGAACTGCAAGTGGAGGTTGGAGATACAATTATGGGTAAGCACGTACTTCTTAATAGGGACAAATAGTATTTATAAACATACCTGATCGATCTTCCATTTTATCCTATTTGCACTTTTTTTTTATTTCTCTTCCGGCAAAAAAGAACCTAAATAATACAAATTAAATAAAAAATTACGCATTTGGGACGGTTTTGAAACTATTTACAAATCTGGGGCAGTCGGAACCGCCCAGAATTGGGCAGCACTGGAACCGCCCAAATCCAGGCGGTACGAAGGGGGTAGAACCGCCTGGATTTGGCCGTGGCCACCGGTTTCGCCTCAATCGGACATTCCAGTCAAAAGTTATGACCGTCCGAAGTTTATATACGCATCGCTCCATCTGTGCAGGACTGACACGTGTCACGAATTGGTCCCGTCCAGAATTGGGTAGCACTGGAACCGCCCAAATCCAGGCGGTTCTACCCCCTTGGTACAGCCTGGATTTGGGCGGTTCCAGTGCTGCCCAATTCTAGGCGGTTCCGACTGCCCCAGATTTGTAAATAGTTTCAAAACCGCCCCAAATGCGTAATTTTTTATTTAATTTGTATTATTTAGGTTCTTTTGCCTTTCTCTTCCTTCTATCTCACTTAAAAATTTATAGTTTTTGTGACATATTTTATCATACACCTAAACTACTATAAAATAGAAAAATGTGACGTCAATAGAGGTTGGTCAAGTTACAAAAAAATGAACTCATTTTATAAGGATATGAATTTTATTCTCGCTGCTAACATCATAGTTTTGTTAGTGAACTGTAAATTAATTTTTCATTAAAAGTGAATCATCAATTAAATAAAATAGGTGAATATTTTATATTTATAACAACATAAAAATTATAATAAAAATTATGTTTTCTCTTCAAAATTTCATCTATTGACTCATATAAATAGTTATAAAAGACTAAAAGTTACTGATTTTTCAAATAAGTTCTAATTAAACTTATTTTGGATTATTATGATCTAAACGTTTTATATTAACTAAAGGGTCACCTGAATGTTATCATATTGCTTTGAAGATAAATGCATTATCACAGTATTGCTTTGAAGGAAAAAGAATAGTAGTTTAATCAAATTTTGTTTAAGCAACACTTCACTAATCACTTTGTCCAAGTTCATGTATGAAAGACCACCAGGTCTGGTGTCCTCCTCTGCTTTCTTCTTCAACTCCATGACTTTTCGCCTCATTTTCTTTCCTTTCTCTCCCACCATCAATTCATTGACTTGTTTCTCCACCTCCTCTCTCTTCACATTGGTATTAATTTCAATCCCAATGCTCCATTCTTTGCAAATACATCTACAGTTTGTTGGCTGATCAGCAAAAAATGGCCACCACAGCATTGGCACACCTGCACAAATGCTTTCAATTGTTGAGTTCTATCCACAATGAGTCAAGAATCCACCAATTGAAGGGTAATTCAAGACTTCCTCTTGTGGACACCAGCTTGCTATTAGGCCTCTATCTGAAGTTTCATTGACAAACCCAGATGATAAAATCACTGGGCCACCAATGACAAGGTCAGGCCTAATGATCCACAAAAAAGGTCTCTTGCTATTGGGCGAACCCCAAGCAAACTCCAAAAGTTGCTCCGGAGACATAACCTTGATGCTACCAAAATTCACATAAACGACAGACTTCGCTTCCTTTGATTCAAGCCATCCAAGACACTCGATATCTTCCTTCCAAAGATGCTAAGTGGTTCTGTGGACTTTGATTTAAAAATGAAGGGAAAGGGCCAATGGGGTAAAGAGAAGGGAACATAGAGGATAGTGCATTCAATACTTCAAGCTCAAGTTCATCAAAAGTATTCAAAACAATAGCAGAGGCTTTGTGCACATTTTCTGCTATTTCAATGACAAATTCTACCATAAAGTCATTTGGATCTGTTGTCCTTATAAAGTCAGGCAGAGCCTTCAGTCTAAAGTTTTTCATTCCTGGTATCCAGTCCACTTTTGTGTCCAAATAACCATTTGTCAAATAACTCTCATCTGCAGTCATAATAATAAAAGGAAATAGCACCAAGTTCCATATATCAATACACATATAATATACGAATGAGAAATTTCTGCATTAGCATGTATCCATTAGTTTCAACTAGTAAAATAAAAGTTCTTCAGCAGCTTGTATAGTAAAAAACATGGAACAATCAGAAACCAAGCAAGTAACTGGAGGTACAAGGCCAGCAGTGGCGGAATCATGAAGTCTTGCGAGAAGTTCACGAAAGGGTTGGAGGAAGTTCTCTCTAACTGATTTAGAAAGGGGCAAGAAATCTTGAGTAACATCAGCATCTTCATCTGTGGGGGGTAGACCATCTGGAATAGTCTCAAAATGAAAAATCTGGAAGGCCTTCAAGTGCTTTAGGACCCCTTGAGTTGAGCAAGCGTTTGTGGTTGTATTCCTATTCAGTGTTTACAAAGGTTATGTGAAAGCCTCTAAGATGAAGCAACTTTGCTAGTATAAACAATGGGTTGATATGGCCTTGAACTAGATATGGTGTCAACACTGCATGTGGCTTTCTCTCTGTAGAGTTACTCATCTCCAATTTTTCTTGTGGTGTACAATATGTACTTTATAATAGGGACAAATATTTGTATGTTTCAACTAAACTATTGGAAAATATACATGTTCATTCTTTCACATATCAATTCATATGGAGTCTCAAGCCAACCAATCCATGACTATGAAATCAGCCTTTAACAGGCTTAAAGGCTCTTTCACAACAGAGATAGCTTTCACCTTTATCAAAAAGTTTAAATATATTTTTTTTTGTCTCTAATAAATATTTAATTTTTTGTGTTCACATCTTAATAAATTTTTGTTTTACATTAAATCCCTAATAAAATAATATTTTTGTTTTCAACATGATAAATTAAAAAAAAAATTGTGTTTGTTTCCTGATAAAAAAAATCATTTGTTACTAGTTGGGATTAAAACAAAATTCGTTAATTTTTTCAAACACAAAGTTCGTTTATTTATAAGAAACTAAAATAAAATATGAAGAACCAAAAATAAAATTATTATTTTATTAAGGACTCAACATAAAAACAAAAATTTATTAGAAAATAAACATAAAAATTAAGTATTTATCAAGAATTAAAAACATATTTAATCTTTTTTAAAGTGTTGTATCCTTTCTAATTAGAGATAGTTTTTTCATTTTCTCAAAAGTAATTGGATGTTAGGTGTTACCACCTTCCCTGTATATTGCTTCCATCTTTGTTGCAGATATATAAATTGCACGGTATTTAGAAATTGTTTAAATTAACAATTTCTAAATATTATTAAGTTACTTATTAATATTACTAATTAATCAATACTGTTAATATTTTTCATGACAATTCTATTGTATTTTAGTATAATCAAACATTTTCATCATAACTATAGTATCAAAGAGAGTTATAGAGGTTCTAAGAATATCTTAAGTTTATCTAAGAATATCTTGAGTAAAGATCTTAAGTTTAAGATCTGATCTTCACTATATCTCTCAATAAAAGAGGTGAAGAGATCTCTAACATGAAGAATGAGTTCGTATAGAAAAATCCTTAAGATCTGCACATTGTTCAAAAAAGAATAAATTTTTCTCCTTTCTCTTTTCCTAAGATCTCAAAATAAGATCTACCATTAAAGAAAAAAATGAGAGAAATCTTCATTCCTACTTAATACTATGAAATCCACCAAAAAGTGGTCTAAGATCCGAATTTGAGATCTACCACTAAAGATGCTCTAAGAACATCTTTAGTGCAAGATCTTGAATAAGAATCTTGAGCTCAAGATTTGGTCTTCACTAGATCTTTCAATAAAGGAGGTGAACAGATCTCCAACATGGAGAATAAGTTCTTGTAGAAAAACCCTTAAAATCTGTGCGGTGTTCAAAAAAGAATAATTTTTTTTCGTCTCTCTCTCCCTATGATCTCAAAATGAGATTTACCACTAAAGAAAAAAATGGAAGAAATTTTAAGACACATTCAATCCTACATGAAACTATGGAGATTATTAAAAAGTGATATAAGATTCCAATTTGGGATCTACCAATATACAAACATAAAACACTGGAATATGACCCGTGGCCATTAGCAATAAGCTCTTGCAAATCACAAGATTCTATACAATTAAAGGTATTCCTCGCACACTCACGCAGGAAGCACCAGTACCATTGCTCAAAATAAGCCTTATGTGCTATAAGTAAGCATTGATCGAAGACACAAGGTATACACACCTTTAATTCATTCACTTTATCATCTTTAACAAACACTAATTTAAGCATGGGAGTCATTGCAGGTAACCACACCACAGCTCTACTTGTAGTGATCAATCGGACATTCTAACTACCTTACTTAATAGGAGACTCCAATTTAATAGAGATACATAATCAAGATATATAGTGGGCTAGCAAGTAGCAACACTGTTATTTTCAGTCAGAGAATCCAATTGCCTTGTAACAAAAGCAACATATTTGCACTAATCACTGTTACATTATTTTTTGGTTAAACAAATAGTGGTTTATTTTAGGAAAATATAAAAACCTGTGGGGAGTCCTAATTTGTCTATCTTTGCCCCTCTCCTGATGAAGTGTGTTTTCTTGAGCAAACAATGAAGAAAGTTGGGAGAGGGGGTGAATTTTGCCTTTATTACTTTATCATTTTATATGTCAAGAAAAATCCAACTCAGACTTGGTCTAATCAAGTTTTCTCCTTTAAAATTAAGGTGCATATCTGTGTACATGTTTTTATTGAATGTATATTTTTATGTAGTGGGACTAAGAGAATAGGATCATCTAGAGTTAAAAAAAAAAAAAAAAAAACAAATGTAGGGAAAATAAGATTAAGAGTTTAAACTGAAGAAAGTACATTTAAAATTTTTTAGTCTAGAGGTTCAGGATCCGTGACTGAATCATATACTAATTAGAACCAAAAAGATTTTTAAGATCAACCATCTAAAGCAAGAAAAGGGGAAAAGCTAGATGTTGAATGTTAATTTGTTTTTCTTGTTTGTCATAATTAAGATTTGAGAGCTAAATTTGTGGGTATCATATAGAAATATAGTTAATTTTTTTATTGGGTCCAATGGTACACCTGATTTTCAAATAGTTTAATATAATTGGGACATTAATGGGCCTGGATATGAAAGTTGAAACTGAAAACAGGGAGTTGTTATTGGTCAAATGGGTTTTGGCCCTTGGTTGGCACCTTTTTTATTTCAAATGTCCTTCCCATAAAATCATCATTTTATTGAATAAAATGTACAATGGAATCATGTTTTCGTTTCACTCCCATTTTCGCACCCCATTAACATAATGGAACCATGATTTTGCTGTACAATGCACACAGAATGTTTTATATTTTTTTGATAACCCATATATAACAACGGAATCACGATTTTATTATTATTTTTTGGCACCTCTTAATACAATGAAATCATGATTCTGTTATTATATTTTTTACAACAAAACGGAATCGTGATTCTATTATGTGTTCCAAAACCAAAAAACATAACTTGTATATAATTAATATTAATTATACAATAGAAATAAGTTTTATTTGTATACAATTTTACAGTATATAACATTTATGTTGTCCATGATGAATTCACACTCCTAACACAATGGAAATATGTTTCCATCAAGGATATTTTTGTTATTTTTTTTAAAAAAAAAAGTTGAGGCTATACTTAAGAAAAATAGAGGTGAAAATAACAACTTCGTCGAATCTTAGAACATTGTCAAACAAATAAAATTGTTAATTCTTAATAATTTGTGTTGTAAAGACATTATTAGATTATAAGTTAGTTTTAGCAAATATATAGTTGCAATGATCAGTCATGATTTTTGTTAGTTATCAAATTTCTTATAGTTTTAAATTTATAGTTAAGCCAATTATATAATAACATATTCTTCTTAAAAATCTTTGTACTTGTAACATTTAGCATTGCTATTAAAAAAGTTTAATATTTATTAATAAAAGATATGATTTTTAAAATAATTATTATAAAAGTCAACAATTTTATTATTTGTAATAATTAATGATTGAATCACATTGTAATTTTTTTACATTGCTCATGCATATATATTTTTTACATTATTGTTGATACGTATATTATTTACATTAAAAAAAAATACAGTACATTTCATTTAAAGTATAAAGTTCCACATATGACGTAAGATTGGAATGTCACTAGTGAAGAAGCAAGTTTTGAAAAGAAACAATTCAATTTTGCTTTCTACCAAACTGCAATGTGGGGACTGGGTACTAAAGTCCATTTACAGATTTTACTACCTGCCAAGAATCCAACCGATGCATAAGGCCAGACACAGATCTTACGAGTTGCACAGTTTGTAGTTCTCTTAGGGAATCTTTTCCTGCTCTTTTTCACCTTTGTCCAAAAACTCCATAAAAAAAAATACATTATACTCTACTATATTAAACAAGAAAAGAAAAAGAATACTGTTCTTGGATGAAGTCTGTTCTCACCCTCCATTCTAGAATTTCTAGAGCCAATAAATGTTATTATTATTGGATGATTATGAGCGTCTTACATGGAGCATCCTAATGTCAAAGCATAGGACTAAGATGTTATTTTCTTTTTAAAAAATGATTACCCTCCACTAGTACAAAACCACGTATGAAAAATTGCAAAAGTCAACATCACCATCCTAGATCTTCCTCTATTATGCAGACCATCGTCCTCAAAGAACACTATTTTCCATTTACTTTTTTCAGTTATAACTTTTTAATAAGGACGTGAGTAACTTCAATTAGCCATTAATTAGTTGTGATTGTGAATTGGGGTGTTTATCTCCACTTTGTCAAAGAGACAGAAGTTATGACACCATTATATGGCATTTAATTCGAGGAGTATGGTACCATGTCACTATCATTGTTTCGTTGATTTACCAAGGTAGGAACAACATGAATATTGCTTGATCTCTATCATCCTCATCTAAGTGGTTCTTTGAAAATTTATGATCAGTTTTGTATTTAATTTTATTTATCTTTTTTTTTTTGCTTTGTGGACCTTTAAGATTTTAACGTATACATACCTTTTTTCTTTTATGATGTGGCTTTGATGTGACTTAAAATAACTAAGGATAAAACAAATTTGTAATCTTTTGTAAATATGATTAATTTTATCATTTTAATTTTTTAAAAAATATATTTTTAACTATAAATTTTTTTAAAAAATTAAAACAATTCTTATTACTATTTACGTGACATGTATTTAAACTTATTATTAATCATCTTATATTAACTGAGTTTGTTAGTAACTAAGTTTGTTAGAGGAGATTAATTTTCTATTATGATTGTTATAATAAGTTTGTTGGAGGAGATTATTTTTTTGTTATGAGTATTCATAAATAATGCAGTAAGCTTGTATTCAATGATAAGTGAATAATAGATTCTTTCATCAGCTTTTTCTTGTTGATTCTTTCTTTTCTGTTTTCAAAATGAGTGAACAACAAGATGAATCTCTCAGTGTTCATAGTCCCTATTATCTACATCCTAGTGAAAATCCAGCAATTGCATTAGTTTCGCCTCTACTAGACTCAACGAATTATAATTCTTGGAGCAGATCAGTTCTCACAGTCTTGAGTGCGAAAAACAAGGTAGAATTTGCGGATGGTTCCTTTCCTCAACCAGCTTCGAATCACAGATTGAGCTAGCTTTTGGAGTTGAGTTAAGTCCAAAACCCACATTCTAAGATGGTATCAGAGCATATTATGGATGGTACACTCAGTTAATCCTTCCATTCGTCAAAGCATATTATGGATGGACAACGCATCTAACATCTGGAAAGATTTGAAAGCCCGATACTCACAAGGTGATTTGCTTCGAATTTCTGATTTACAACACAATTTAGATTCAATTAAACAAGGAGACATGAATATTACTGATTATTTTACAAAGCTGAGAATAATTTGAGATGAACTTGAGAGTTATCGACCAGATACTGTGTGTACATGTACTTCTAAATGTCGTTGTGATGCTCTTGTTGAAATAAAGAAAAGGAAAGATCAAGATAGAATAATGGAGTTTATGCGTGGTCTCAATGATCAATACAGTCATGTTAAATCAAGCATACTAATGATGGATCCCTTGCCACCAATTAATAAAGTTTTTTCTTATATGACTCAACAAGAAAGGCAATTTTCCTGTTCGAATGCTCTTGACAATCTGAGTTTGATCAATGTTGTTGTTAATACAAGATATTCTTGCAACTACTATGGTAAAAATAATCACACAGTAGAAACATGTTATAAGAAAAATGGTTTTCCACCTAACTTCTTCTCCAACAGTGGAAATAAAGGAGATGGAGGTAGAAGTTTTAGAAAAAGAGGGACGACAGGTAAAAGCAACAATGGTAAAGTTTGCACCCATTGTAGTATTGTTAATCATACAGTAGATGAATGCTATAAGAAGCATGGTTATCCACCTGGTCACAAATACTATAAACCTCAAGGAGTTTTAGTCAAATAAATTCAAGGAGTTTCAATCAATAATACTGTTAAGGAAGTAAAAAATATTTCAAATTCAGAGACTGGTGATAATGGTCAAGATATTAAAATCACTCAGCAACAATATCAAGCACTCATGTCTCTATTGGTTGCCAACAATAATGGCTCTCATGGATCACAGGTTAATCAAATTGGTACAAGTTCTGTTCATACATCAAATATAGGTAATATACTATCCCTTGTTTGTAATGTTCACAAATCTGAAGCTGCAACATGGATTTTGGACTCTGGTGCTACAGATCATGTTGCATCCTCATTGGCCTATTATTCCACATACAGAGAAATAAAACCCATAGTAGTTCGCTTGCCTACTGGTCAACAAGTTATAGCCACACACTCTGGAACAGTCCAATTTACTGAGCTTTTGCACTTAGAAGATGTGTTATATTTACCTTCTTTCAATTTCAATTTAATCTCAATATCAAAATTGGTTTCTGCCTTGAACTGTTAGTTAACCTTCTTCTCTAATTCATGTTTGATTTAGGATATAAGCAACCAGAGGATGATTGGTATAGTTGATGTAGTGGATGGCTTATTCAAGCTTAGAGTACCTGCTGGCAATTCAGTTCCCAAGCCTAGCAACAATTTCAATTCTGTTAGGTTTGTGTTGTCATGTAATAAAGAAATCATTGATATTTGGCATTTTCGTCTAGGTCATCCTTCATATGATAGGATGGAATTGTTAAAACAAACTTACCCTATGCTGACTTGTGATAAAAACTTTGTTTGTGATACTTGTCATAGAGCAAAACAGAGAAAACTTTCATTTCCCAATAGTGATTCATATACCTCTAGTCCTTTCTCTTTGATACATGCAGATATTTGGGGCCCTTGTGCTCCAACTGCTTTAAATGGATAGAAGTATTTTCTTATAATTTTGGATGATCACACTAGATTTGTTTGGATTTTTATTATGACTTCTAAAGCTGAAACTCAAACTCATTTACAAACCTTTGTTTCCTATGTTGAGAGGTAATTTAACACAAAGGTAAAAGCTATTCGATCAGATAATGGTGCTGAATTTATCATGAAACAATTCTATCACAGTACTGGCAAAATACATCAAACCTCATGTGTTGAAACTCCACAGCAAAATGGAATAGTGGAGAGAAAACATTAGCATTTATTAAATGTTACTTGAGCCCTTCTTTTTCAGTCCAAATTACCACCAATTTTCTGGTCTTTTTCTTTACACCATGTTGCTTTGCTTATCAATTGCTTACCAACTCCATTCCTTAATAATATGTCTCCCTTTCAAAAATTATATAGCACTGCTTATGACATTTCTTCCTTGAAAGTCTTTGGTTGCTTATGCTACACTAGCACTCCCACTAATAATAGAAAGAAACTTGATCCTAGAGCTTCTACTTCTATTTTCTTAGGCTTCAAGCCCCACACTAAAGAATACATTACCTTTGATCTTTCGACTAGAGCCACAATGGTGTCTAGACATGTCATTTTTTATGAAAACTGCTTTCTTTATTCCTCTTCCAGTGCTTCTCAATCTTTTCCACATTTCCTGTGCATTCTTATCCTACCATTTATGAGCATGCTAAGGATTTGGGTTTTCTCTCACACTCTACTATTTATGATGATTCTCAATCATCTAACAATTCTATTGATCATTCACAATTGGATACTTCTGACCTTGCAAATTCACCAGTTAATGTTGCTTCTAGAAGATCTGACAGGGAAAGAATCAGACCAAAGAAGTTTGAAGACTTTCACACTACATTCACATCAACTGTTACTGATCAATCCTCAGGTACTCTTTATCCCCTAGCCTCAGTTTTGTCTTACAAAAGTTTATCTCCCACATATCATAGTTTCATCATGGATGTATCCTTCTAACAAATCTGCTATTGGATGTAAATGGGTTTATAAAATAAAACACAAGGCTGATGAGTCAGTAGAAAGATATAAGGCAATGTTAGTAGCCAAAGGATATACTCAGGTTGAGGGTCAAGATTAGCTTGATACTTTTTCCCCAGTGGCTAAAATAACTACTGTGAGATTATTACTTGCTTTAGCTACTGTTAACAATAGGCATTTAAAACAATTAGATGTGAATAATGCCTTTTAACATGGAGATCTTAATGAATAAGGTTACATGATTTTGCCTCCTGGTATGCAATCCACCCAACCTAATCAAGTTTGTAGATTACAAAGATCTTTGTATGGCCTTAAACAAGCTAGTTGACAGTGGTTTGCTTGATTGTCCACTTTTCTTATCTCACATGGTTATAAACAATGTTCTTCTGATCATTCTTTGTTTATTAAGTAGCATCTTCAGCTTTATACTATTTTATTGGTTTATGTAGATGACATTGTCTTGTCAGGCAATGATCTTCTAAAGATTACATCCATCACTCAACTTCTAGATGAAGTTTTCAAAATCAGAGACCTTGGTGATTTAAAATTCTTCCTTGGATTTGAAGTGGCTCGTAGTAAAAAAGGGGCCAATATTTGTCAAAGAAAATATGTTCTTGATATATTACTTGATACAGGTATGTTAGGCAGCAAACCTGTTTCTACTCCAATTGATTATGGTGTAATACTACACCAACAATCTGGTACACCACTTGATGATACTGAAGCTTCATTATATCGTAGACTCATTGGTAGACTTATTTACCTCACCAATACAAGGTCCGATATTACATATGCAGTACAACACTTAAGTCAATTTGTAGCTCATCCTTCTTCTTCTCATCAACAAGCAGCTTATAGAATTCTCAGATACTTGAAAGCAACTCCAAGTTCTGGTATTTTTTTTCTCTGGTTCCAACATTCTCCAGCTCAAAGCGTTTAGTGATTCTGACTGAGTAGGTTGTCTTGATACCCGACGGTTTATCACTGGCTATTTAGTTTATCTTGGTAGCTCTCTTATTTCTTGGAAATCCAAAAAGCAGGCCACAGTCTCCAAAAGTTCATCAGAAGCTGAATATCGGGCACTAGCCAGTGCTACATGTGAATTACAATGGTTAACCTATTTACTTGATGACTTTGGAATCAATTACACTCAACCTGCTCTCTTCTATGACAATCGCTCCACTCTCCATATTATTGTTAATCCTATTTTTCACGAACGCACAAAACATATTGAGATAGACTATCACATTGTGCGAGAGAAACTACATTCATGTCTTATCAAGTTGCTGCCCATTACTTCTACTCATCATCTTGCAGACATATATACTATGGCACTTTCTCTAGGAGCTTTCAAGTTTCTTCAGTGCAAGCTGGGAATGTCAAACATACATTCTCCAGCTTGAGGGGGGTATTAACCATCCTATATTAACTGAGTTTGTTAGTAACTAAGTTTGTTAGAAGAGATTAATTTTTTGTTATGATTGTTATAATAAGTTTGTTAGAGGAGAGTAGTTTTCTGTTATGAGTATTTATAAATAATGCAGTATGCTTGTATTCAATGGTAAGTGAATGACAAATTCTTTCATCAGCTTTTTCTTCTTCTTCTACATTCATGTTTATCTTTGGCGTCTATTCAATTCTTTAATACTTATTACATCATATATCACTTCAAAGAGTTATTGATGTTACATGATTAAATATATGCCACTTTACTTTCAAAAGATAATAGATTTATCAAAATATTTATGAATAATGACCATCAAAATTAAATAAAAAAAAGAGAGATTAAATTATGTAGGAATTATGTAACCATCAAACATATGGATCTCTCTTGTGTATATAAATATATTGAATACATGAATAAAAGAGTTTTATTGTTTATGCTAATCTTATCAGATTTGAAGAGGATTGTTTCAAGTACCTAGAAGAAACTTTTAGTCTAGATAAAAAAAATATAGTAATAATATAAATGGAACTTTATACTATCAGTTGATCATTAACGATCGTGTAAGTAAAATAAATTTGTTGATTTTTATATTAAAAGTGATATTAATTTATATTTTTGATTAGTTAACAGATTTTAAAAATTTATATTTACAATATATAGTTATTAAACTCAGACAAATTAGAACTAATATGAAATTTAATCATTTTTATATATTGGAATAAAATTTAATATGGGACGCTATACATGCAATTATTAAAATGTGTAACCTTTATTTATAGAAGCCTAAAAAAGTGATCTATTTTAGTATTAAGGCTTACTTCATCTGATGTCCATTATAAGAAAAAAAATGATTTTACTCTTATTCAAGGAAATTAGTTAATATTATTAATCTGTCTCAATTCAAATAAAAAAATGTTTTCTAAATTATTTTTCATTAGAATTTGATATTAAACATAAAAAGAGTCTTTGGAAACAAAACTCATATTAAATAGAGTATTTTAAAAATAGTCTTATTAAATAAGGTAAAATTAGACAAAATTTACTTATATTTAAAATAAAAAAAATAAAAATAAAAATTCTTTACATTCGAGACCAATAAGAGTAATTTGTAAAGAATTAATAAAATGATATTTTTAGTTTAATGAGAGGCTAAATTATAAATATCACAAATTAAGTTTATAAATAAGCCTCAGATCAGATGTCATTAAGAAGTCACTCTCTCCCATCTCAGAGGACATTTGACAATGGATTCAACATTTTTATTTTCTAATTAATCTATATACTCTTGATTATTTGATACAGAAGTCTTTTGATATATATACTTATCATTTTTTTCCCGTGAATATTATCATATGTTTGGTCTCTTCAATTCCTAACCATATGTAAAACAATAATTAATTAATAATGCTGTTGTTTTAGTTTGGAAAAGGGGCTGCTATCACGGGAATGGGAAATGTTTCTCCTCTCTATTTGAAATTTGAATACTCTTTGGGAACTTGTTCTTCTGAAACTGAAAGACGTAATCACCCTGCAACTTGGCTTACATATTGCAAGATATATATGAATACCTAATTTGAAATAAATACAAAAAGAGTAACAAATGTTTGCTTAATTTATTAATTGTTCACATTTCGGCTCATTCTCGTTTGATTATAATTTGGAATGTGGAAACTATAAATTGTTTATGCGCATGCTTAATTTTCACTTCACGTGTATGTCCCAAAAAGCAAGATGCCATTTTTCTCTTTCAGCCGAAGGATGCATATTCAATTAGCTAAACGAAATTATTTAAATCAATAATAATCAATTTTTAAACCAACAGATAATATATTGATAGACAGTGGATTAGGAAGCTAAACCCATCTTAATTCAACTGATACAAGTGATTATCATAATTAGGACCTTATACCTGCCAATTCTTTTCTCAGCTATAGTGGTCTATGATTGTGAAATCTTCTTCCATGAAATACTGAAATTTTGCTTTCCATTTGATTTGTTTTGTGTTTTTTCTTTATGCTTCAATATTATAACTCCTACGATGTAATCATGAAAACTCAGCCAAATGTATAGGTTCAATGGAAATTATCTATGGTCGGTATGGTTTGGCAACACTATATAGAGTTGACACCACTAAGCACGTACTATCACTTTTTCATATTTTACATAATAACAAGTATTACACTCTAAGATAATTCATCGGTGCATTAACAGCAAATTAAAAAAAAAAATCAGAAGCTTATTTTTACTGATTATATCAATCCAATTATATTTTAAATATTCTAAAAAAAACCTTATATTAAAAAGCTTTCTATGGTTATAATAATTTCTCAACTTAATGAAATTTTTTATAATAAGCTTTTCAATTTAAGGATTTTTTTTTTTATAATAAGCTTCTGAAAATCATTCCTAAAATTTTATGTAATATATAATTTTAACAAACACAATAAATATTCTCTCACATACATTTTTTTTTATCACGGCATCCTTATAAGGTTTACAGAGGTGATATATGTAAGGCTTGTTTGGATTTAAATTAGAATTTTTAAAAAAAAAAATTCTGCTAGAAATATATATATAATCAATAGAAAAGCTCTTTTAACTAGTTTTGCATCTAAATAAACTCTGGTCTAACCCAACCAAAATGTTATTCGCTTAGAGTAAGATAATTCCACCTATACATAAAATGTGTCACCAAGTTCAATTTTAAATATGGCAAAACAACATTTTTTAAAAGCTATTTGAAAATTTGGAAATTAGTTACAAGTTTACAAGCTAAAAATTAGGAGTTGAAAAATTAAAAACTTGTACGATAGTGATTGAATTGAAAGTGTTAAGTTTGGTGATGTTAACTAACAAATTAACTAATAAATATATAATAAAAAAACATACTTAAATATTACATATTACTTTTTTTTCTGTATTATGCTTTCTTTTTCCACAAAAAATAATAATATAATTAAATAATCTTGGGATGTTTAAAACAAATTTTAAAAATATTTGAATACATTTAATATTATTTTAAAATAAAAGGAATAACTATTTGTCTTTATAATTCTAAATTGAAAAAGGGTAAAAGGGATTACAAGTAAATTAATGAGAATAAAAAAAATAGTAGCTTATAAACTATATATTAATTGTAAAGTAGCTTACAAAATAAATTAAAAAAATATTAAGATATAGAAGTTCACGTACTAAACAAATTTATTTTCGTCGAATTAATTTAATTATAAAGTAGTCAAATTAACTTCTAAACTGATAGCTAGGATAATTTGCCAAACATCTTCCTAATAGTGTAGACTTCTTTCATATATCGCTTGCAGTAAACAAATACTTGATGGAGGCAAAGCATCATGATTAAAGGGCTATAAAGAACCATAATAGTCACTTTCTCAATATGGGTCATCAAGACTTAATTCCTATTATTAATTACCATAATATCAGTTAACTCGTTTTCACAAAAACACAACCTAGCTACAAGTAAATAAATTTTAACATGCCCCCACTTTGAAATAAAATAACATTAACTACGTCATTCCACTATGAAATAAGGCCAAACCACTAGGTTAAAACTTCAGGACGATTATTGTAAAACAAAAACAAAAAATCATATATGCAAACACCTTACACAGAGAGGTTTCGTGTTATAAGGCAAGGAGTTACTAGTATTTTTTATTTTTTTTTTACAGCAAGGAGTTACCAGTTGAGTTGATATCACTCCTGATTGATCTCTCATGTTTTTATTAAAAGCGATTAATCTCTCTTCTTAGGTCAAGTAAATAATTTTTTTAAAGAAAAATAAAAGGTCCAAGGGGAGTGTTACATTTGAGGAATATTTACTCCATAATTAAAACTCTGATCATACTGATTGATTTAACAACATGATGCGATTATTTTTTGGGTTAGATGAAGGTTGGGCATGCATTGATATGATCGGTTAAATTAATTGAATTATGACTCAAAGGTCTTACTGATTCAATTCTCAATTATATGTATCCTGAAAGACGTCCCTTAGCTAGCTACATTGCCTACTCTTAGGCTTATTTGTCCCTAATTGATCTTAAATTTATTAAGAAACTTATCGTGATCCAATTTTATATTTTTTTTTTCCCTCCAGGTTTAAAGATATTGCGAATGTTTAATTATATTCATAAAGCTATAACTTGTGTAATTCCAGGAAAGCAAAACGATGAATAATCTATTTTTCATTTATCAAAGAGGTTATCAACTCGTAAATGTTGACAAACATATATATAAACATTTAATTTAATTCTTGCTATCAATAATATTTCATCTTTAAAATATTTTAGACTAGACTTAAGGTTCAATTTGTGTAATGGGTCATTTTAGCTCAAAATCTTGGATATTGTAATGTATTGGTGTAGAATTTCTGAAATACATATGTGAACAATCAAAATTATATTTAGATTTGAAGTAAAGGTACTATGTTACTACAAAAATGTAAGTTAATGCTTTCTTCATCCTAAAATAATTATAATTTTAACCTTTGTAAAAAAAAATTAAATTGACTGATGTTTTAATTTTTAATGAATATTAAAATATCTATTCTAATTTTATTATTTAATGAATAATATTATCTTGAAAGACTTAATAATATTCTTGGAATACTTGTTTTTTTGGTCTACGTGAAAAAAAATTTAAACATCAATCATTATAAGACAAAATGAGTATTACTTCTCAAAGACCTTGGGTCTTATTCCATGAAATTCAACTCATCTTAAACTTAAATTCTATAAATATAATTAATGTTATCGTAGATAAGCATTTTATTTTATTATCATTATGATATAATTTTGCAAACTGTGGGCTTAAGCATCAAAGTGTCTCTTACAAATATCCATATATCTGTTGTCCAAATCATTTCAATATTTTGCATCAAGGGGTAGAAACACCATTGATTTAGTTTGTTGGAATACACTCCAGGTAATGCAACATAGAGTTTAGTCAAAGTCTATGCTGCATTTAATTCAGTCATTGGTTCTACCTCAAACAATCATTAGACTCATATGTGAATATATGCTAAATCCAATTCCCAACCAATATGTTGAACACCTAACAAGCAACCCAAGCTAAGGCCACTTTAGATGGCCATGTGAAGGAGGTGAACTCCCTTTTAACCCTCCCATATGTTGGCCCTACTCTATTTAACCCCATTCACTTGTACTACATCTAGCTATAATGGAGTCACAATGGTTGATCCTTGCTATGAGATCGTACATCAATTTTAGATGTAGAAGGCAATGGCTCAGAACAATGTATAACACAATTAGAGAATACATTGTCCCATAGTGAAGTACCCCATCAACAATTTTGACACTACTATAAGGAACCTCAGTATAACACAATCACTCCTAATGATCAATACTATCCAGGTCCTCACTTAAAATATATCAAGCTCAAGGAGATGACGTTTCACACCATACTAGCTTGGTTGGATCAGGATTTGTTCCTTTTCAAGATTATTTAGCCGAACACATTGCTTCTATCGAGATAGTAGATCAACATCAAGCTTTAATTTTTTTTCCCTTAAGCCTTAAACTAGAGAAAAGACTAGTATTTTTGTATGCTTTCTTGAATGATCATCATTCATTAGGTTCATTGATTCATTGACATACCCTGTTGGGTAAAGGGAAGTGTTATTCTCACTCCCATTTTTTGCAAAGTTTGATGACCTCCAACTTTTTCAATTTTTTCTTGTTAAAAGTAAGGGGTGAACTTAGTGAAAGGGTAGGTGAGAATAACAGTTCCTTTGGGTTAAATGTAGCTTTTGAAGAATTGAATGTCGTAGTTAGGTTTGGTTTCATTAGTCCACTTTTTCTGGTCCGATCTACCTTACTCCCGTATACGTACGAGAAGAATTATTATGAATTTCATGTATGTAACATGCATATATATATATATATATATATATATTCTAAAGTACCTATACATAATTTATATTCTCTTCCACATATCCGATCCAATTGAATGAGATGTAGTTGGTCTTTAACAAGAGACATAAGTGGGTCCTCATATTTATATTGCTAATATTTAAGAAGAGTATATGTTCCAAAGGTGAGTTGAAGGTACTCATATTAACTCACGTGAGAGAGATTTTCAGACCTGAGTTGCTTGGTAGCAGCTGCCCATTACGGTCCGGGAAAACGATCGTTAGGGGAATTTTTTTCATTAATTATTATTTGAGGTTGGTTTTGAATTATTATAAAAAAATATAAGTCATAATATTTATTATGATTTCTGAAATAAAAATCATAATCAATGTCATGATTTTTAATTTTTTTTTATTTTTTTAACTAAAGTCGGATAATATTTTACAACTTCAGTTATTTTTTTTTAATTATGACTTTAAAATTATAGGAATTTTTTTTATAAACAGAAGTCTAAAATATTTTACGACTTCATTTTAATTTTTTTTTGTTTATTACTTCAAAGTTATAAAGATTTTTTTTTAACTATGACTTCAAAATCGTAATTTTTTTTATGATTAAATTTTTTTTTAAATAGTATATTTTTTTAAAAATTGTAAATAATTTTTTCATTTAAGTATTTAATAAATAAATATTTTTTTTAATTTTTTTAGTTTTATTTAATATTATGTATATATTTTTATATGATTTTATTTAATATTTTTATTTAATATATTTTCTATATATTTAATATTTTATATATTTTTTTACTAATGTTAAGGATTATTCTTTGTTTTGTAAATTAAAAAAATAATGTAACAAACTTAAATTTAAAAAGACAAATAAAAGTAATAACCGATCAAATATTTTAAATTCCTTACTCGCATGTAATTGAAGCGTGTGCTTCCTGTAATTTAAATTAAGATAACTTTGTTGATATTGTATATAAGTTAAAAAATATTTACAAAATTTATCAGAATCCTTCAAAATGACTAGAGACACCAGAAAGGTCAGCCACAACTCGTTGAAGGCTAATATTATTTCTACTTTTTATGTTTCTATTTATTTTATATTATTCATTTTATATTAATGTATTATGTTATTTTTATTTTAACAACTATTTTTATCACTAAATTATAATTTGTTGTTAATATTAAAATATTTTTAAAAATAAATAAATATATATTTCTGTACCAAATTATTAATTTCCTTAAGGTATTCATGTATTATTTTTCAATGGATGACAATTTTTTCTATGAAGTAATGTTCTTCATAAAATGATTTTATTTTCGGGGCTTATATGTCCCGTTTTGACAAAAAAAGAAGTAGTAATGTTCTTCTAAGTTATATTATTTTGGTTGTCTCTTTCCCATCGATTTTCATCCTATAAATAACTTATTTTCACCTCAATAATAGTTATATTCCTCAGGTAAACAATTTTGTCCATTTGCCTAGAGTTATTATTGGCTATGTGAGTCGAATGGGGTTGTTCATCGTTGTCTAGCCTATAAAATATATAGGATAAAGTTTGTTATTCAAATACTATATGAAACTTGTGGATCCAACAATAACCAACAAATGGTTAAGTTGTTTAAACATGTTAATTGTTAGGCTATCTCTAATTAAAGAAATTAGTCTCTAACTATCTTCGACTATCTGATGGAGGCTAGGGCAGATAATAATAAAAAATAAAAAAAAACACTATATGTTGGATATTCTCGGCGTAAAAGAAAATGAAATACGTCTCATTTAGAGAGATTAATTGTACAAGCCAGCAACATTCATACATGAGTTATATTTTTTAAAATGTTATCTGTTACATTCAAAAGCAATAATACATTAAATTAGTCACTTAAGTTAATTTAATTTTACTGTAAAAAAAGTTAACTTAATTTTACATATTATAAAATAGCATAATTGTTGAAAATATAAAACAACAATTAATAATAATGTCAGTCTCTAACATATATTATACAGTCATTTCACTATCTGAAATTTCAAAAATTAGTAATAATTATAATGACCGATATTTGATAATTTCATTTGGACATATTATTAATTTCTATAAAGAAAAAAACTTGAACCAAATTGACATTAAAAACCCTACAGAACAAAACCTATAAACAATCGTACAACTTTAAAACTAATTGAACTCATCATACCCAATAAGAATAATTTACTATATATGTAAAGAAAATAAAAGGACAATAAATTAAATAGCTATATTGTAAAAAAAAAATAATTTACTATCATATAATGAAAAAAGATTTTTTTATGTGATAAAAAGTTTAAGGGAGCTGAATTTAATATGATTTATTTTATATCCAAATCAACTAGAAGTTGAATCTTAAACCACTTGATAGACTACTTGATTAAAAGATATATACCTCTATCACTTGTACCGATCATAAAATTCATGTTTGTATTAGTATTTTATTATATCAAAGTTGATTCACATTTACAAATATAAATATAATTTTGAGACTTT